>JAAGKR010014121.1:0-12358 GCA_011419295.1 Clarias macrocephalus
GTGTGAGAGAGAGAGAGAGAGAGAGAGAGTGTGTGTGTGTGTGAGAGAGAGAGAGAGAGAGAGAGTGTGTGTGTGTGTGTGAGAGAGAGAGAGAGAGAAAGAGAGAGAGTGTGTGTGTGTGTGTGAGAGAGAGAGAGAGAGTGTGTGTGTGTGTGTGTGTGTGTGTGTGTGTGTGAGAGAGAGAGAGAGAGAGAGTGTGTGTGTGTGTGTGAGAGAGAGAGAGTGTGTGTGTGTGTGTGTGTGTGTGAGAGAGAGACAGAGGGGTCGGCACAGAGCCGCTCTTCCTCCTCCACTGTCTGTCAGTAATTTGTATAGAAATGAAAGAAAGTCTTTTGTCTCTTCCAATCATATCTTTACGCTTCATACACTGGAGGAACAGAAACCAGTCTCAGAAACATTTCTGTCTGTCTCTCTGTCTGTCTCTCCAGTCAGACTTTGTCGCAGCATCAGGCAAAACTGTCTGGACAGAATTTACTGACTCTCCTGCAGTCCTCAGATCTCTGCCTGAAGTTTAATCTGCACCATCAGTGAATCTAAATGTTGAGTAAAAGTGATGTTATGAACAGTTATGTGTGGAATTTAATAATCTACTTTAAAATAATCTACTAATGCGCTACTGTCTCAATGTAAACAAACACCTGCACCAATAGATATTAATTAGAAAAGATAAAGTGAATATTTTTACTCGGATTAGTTCATATTCTCACTTTGGCTGAAATAACAGCGCTGAAGTGGTTCGTCTTTTTAAGGCAAAACTTCATCTTATGCACAACGACTTTTTCCATTTCTCATCTGTGATTTGCTCTCCGATTACCGAACAGGGAGTGTATTTGTCTGACCACCAAAGAAGTACAACTTGGTGTAAACAAGGCGTCAGATACTCGACCTTACATTATGTGATTTCTGTGCATTAATAAGTTAGACAGAGAGTTTTTGCTGTACAGAGAGACACACAGACATGTGCGTGGACCTTAACCTGAAATAATAATAATAATAATAATAATAATAATAATAATAATAATAATATCACTCATTACATTAAAGACCAGCAGATTATCTTTAGCTTTAATCTTTTAACTATTTCTACAAACTCTTTAACCATCAATGACGCATACTATCGCTATTCAACATAGAACATATAAGAAAAACCTTCACTAAAATCACATTCACTATCACACACAAAACCCCAAATTTTCCCTAATTAACAGATAGTGAAAAGATTAGGATATTTTTAGGATGAAATCCCACTGCTGCCCTCACTGCAGAGTGTGTGTCAGAGTGTGAGAGCCTGAGAGACAGTAAACACGCACACACACCCTGTGAAAACCCGTAATCCTAACGGGTCAGAATTTAAATGTTCAGAGAGTGAAAGTTGTTGTTGCTGTTGTTAATATTGTTTACCGACTGTTTTTTATTCATATTTGATATGTTTATAATGTTTATATATGTTATATATGATGTAATTTACCATCTATAGTTGCTTTGTCAACAATGTATTTTTGTTCTTTTAACATTTAACAGAGAGACAGAGAGAGACAAAGCGAGAGAGATGATGATGTTGTTACAGGAAACTATTCCCTGTTTATCTGATGGTTTCTGGACCGGATGCCACAATTGCGCCATTTTTTCTTTAGAATGTTACTGTATTTTTTTACGGATATTTGCATGTGCGCGCGCACACACTTACACACACACACACACACACACACACACACACATGCATTGTTTTGTCATATAGAATATTACAATTTCCAAAAATATATATTTTGTAACAATTTATTTCTAATGACGACACGCTTTGTATGGTGTGTGTGTGTGTGTGTGTGTGTGTGTGTGTGTGTGGGTTGTGAGAACAAATTTTGAGGATGCAGATAAACATACTGCATCACTTCCTGCCTTAGACTTAGAATCTGTGTTTGTAATCTTAGAGCCGTGAGATCGGTGTGTGTGTGTGTGTGTGTGTGTGTGTGTGTGTGTGTGTGTGTGTGTGTGTGTGTGTGTGTGTGTGTGTGTGTGCTCGCTAATTCTAATTAGGAACAACATTTACATTTTAATTTAGGCATTTGGCAGACGGTCTTATCCAGAGTGACTTACAAAAGGGCGTCACACATGTTTCTGTCACTGGATGGATCCTCACACTGGGTTATTAGGTTACTAACTTAGTAACTCTGCTGGGGAGTTTTTTTTTTGGGGGGGGGGGGGGGGGTGAACCAAGTACTGAAGAAATAGATATGTCTTTAGTCATCGTTTAAAGATTGCCAGTGACTCGGCTGCACGGACGTCTAGAGGAAGATCATTCCTCTACCTACTGTAGGTGCCAGAACAGAAAAGAGTCTAGATGCACGTCTTCCTCAATCTCTGAGAGATGGTGGGACCAGCCGATCGGAGGAAACAATCAGAGCAAAAACATGAAGGAATGATCATTTTTTGTATTACAAGAAAAGGTGCATTAAAGCTTTAATATAATAATATAATACTACAATATTATTGCAGTCTTAGAGACTACAAAATGTAGATAATAATACTCCACCTCAAACAGACTGAAAAACATCTTTAATATAATAATATAATACTACAATATTATTACCATAATACTACAATATTTATATAATAATACTACAATATTCATATAATAATACTAAAATATTTATATAATAATACTACAATATTCATATAATAATACTAAATATTCATATAATAATACTAAAATATTTATATAATAATACTACAATATTTACATAATAATACTAAATATTCATATAATAATACTACAATATTCATATAATAATAATACTACAATGTTCATATAATAATACTACAATATTTATATAATAATACTACAATATTCATATAATAATACTAAAATATTTATATAATAATACTACAATATTCATATAATTATACTACAATATTCATATAATAATACTACAATGTTCATATAATGATACTACAATATTCATATAATAATACTACAATGTTCATATAATGATACTACAATATTCATATAATAACACTACAATGTTTATATAATGATACTACAATATTTATATAATAATACTACAATATTCATATAATGATACTACAATATTCATATAATAATACTACAATGTTCATATAATGATACTACAATATTTATATAATAACACTACAATATTCATATAATTATACTACAATATTTATATAATAATACTACAATATTCATATAATAATACTACAATATTTATATAATAATACTACAATATTCATATAATAATACTACAATATTTACATAATAATACTAAATATTCATATAATAATACTACAATATTTATATAATAATACTACAATATTCATGCAATAATACTAAAATGTTTCTATAATAATACTACAACATACTGAGATACAAAACCACTGTAGGAGTCAGATATCTATGTGTGTGATACCGTTCACTAAGTACAATATTATTGTGCAATAATGATCACAGGGCAGAACTTTCACCCATTTTTCAAAATGTGGTTTCAGTTTCTGAAGCTCTAAATTCCCTGAATGCCCCTTTGAGGAAGTGAATGTTCTTGGGCAATCAGAACACACGGACCAGAAACATCCCTGTCCTCGACCTTACCAAGCATTTCTCACCAATTTTCAGTTGTGTACATTTTCAAATGTTTGTAAGAGCATTAATTCATAATGACATCTTCAATCTTTTGCGATTAAAACATAAAACACAACTAAGAGCTGAATAAGTGCTGCAGCAGTACTATTGACCTATAAAGCATTAAATGGCGCAGGACTTGAGTGAACTCTTAGATTCTTACGATCCGCTACGCCTAGTGTCTCAGTGTTTAAGTCTCGGCTGAAAACCTGTTTATTTAACCAAGCATTTTTGTGAATGGATTTGCCTTGGGTAAAGGAGCAGATACAGGACAGTTTTTTTTATATATATATTCATGAAAATACTTCGCGCTGCATTGAGACAAACAGGTCCCTCATCAGTCTAAGGTGATGTTCAGTTCTTTTTGTCAGTCTCTTATAAGTCGCTCTGGATCAGATTGTCTGCCGAATGCCTAAATGTAAATGTTCTTGCTGATGTCACTGTGGTCCTCGATTTTCACCACTTGTCATGGCCTTCACCATGGTACCTGTTTCATCTACTGTTTTCATCTACTGTTTTGTGCCACTTTCTTAACCAGGATCTTTTAACAGTGAAATCCTGCCCATGTTCTGTAAGCTTAGTAACTTGAAAAATAGGTTTCACGTGATTTATTCTGTGCACAGTCACACGTCCCATTACAACCGATACAACCAGGTTGGCTACATTTACATTTATTACATACAGTACAGACCAAAAGTTTGGACACACCTTCTCATTCAAAGAGTTAGAATTTGTATTATGGCAAGAAAAAAGCAGCTAAGTGAAGAAAAACGAGTGGCATCATTACTTTAAGAAATGAAGGTCAGTCCAGGGGCGCCGCTAAGGGGGGGGGAAGTTAGGACGATTCTAAGGGCCCACGCCCTTTAGGGGCCCCCAGAGATCTGCTTTATTAGTAATAACACTACTAGTGGGTGTGGTAGGGGGGCCCAATCGCATATTTTGTCATAGGGCCCCTGGGTCAGTCAGTTGGAAAAATTGGGAAAACTTTGAAAGTGTCCCCAAGTGCAGTCACAAAAACCATCAAGCGCTACAAAGAAACTGTCTCACATGCGGACCGGCCCAGGAAAGGAAGACCGAGAGTCGCCTCTGCTGCGGAGGATAAGTTCATCCGAGTCACCAGCCTCAGAAATCGCAGGTTAACAGCAGCTCAGATCAGAGAGCAGGTCAATGGCACACAGAGTTCTAGCAGCAGACACGTCTCTAGAACAACTGTTAAGAGGAGACTGTGTGAATCAGGCCTTCATGGTAGAAGATCTGCTAGGAAACCACTGCTAAGGACAGGCAACAAGCAGAAGAGACGCGTTTGGGCTAAAGAACACAATAAAGAACACAAGAAAGAAAACTCGCTGAATGAGAAGGGGTGCCCAAACTTTTGCTCTGTACTGTGCGTATAATTTTTTTTTTCTAAACATATTGTTTTCCTTGTATGTTTTGATGTTTTGTTTGTTTTTCATTACATTTTTTCTTTAAGGTATATTATATTACTTTATATAATATACTGCTATATTAACATAAAGGCAAAAAAAAACTTTGTACACTACACAAACGTGACGTTTTAACAGGGATGTGTAAAAAATTTTATACACACTGAAGAAGCTCTTCATTAACACAGGCATGTAGTTGACTAGTAGTATTCTGCTTATTCTGTTTAAAAACACTGACAGAGAGAGAGAGAGAGAGAGAGAGAGAGAGAGAGAGAGAGAGAGAGAGCTACAGCAGTGAGCTTATGACCTTTGACCCTTATCTTCATGTTTTTGTCTTGACTCCTCTTTCTGGGAAGAATGAAGTCTATATTTAAGCACTTGGTTAGTTTATGTGGCAAATTACAAACATCTGCTGTGTGTGTGTGTGTGTGTGTGTGTGTGTGTGTGTGTGTGTGTGTGTGTGTGTGTGTGTGTGTGTTTTACTGAAGAATACATGTGCACATATACACACAATCACACACACAGAGTGTATGCATATGCAGTTTTTCTACTTTACAGCAGAACTTCATGCTCCAAATCCAGACCTCCGTGGCCAGTGTAGAGCACCGTTAGCTTATTCATTCATTTATTAATTTATTCACTTATTGCTCAAACACGGCTGATTCATTTAACCTGTTAATTGCCAGGTTTAGTGGGTTGGTTTACATGCTGCTGACTTCCAGACGGTGCTGGGCTCCAGCCCTCAGGATGGATCTGATCAGTGACTGTGAGATGATCTCACCACAGCTTTGTGTCATTCTCTGTTCTGATTAGAGATTCATTGTGAAGAATTTATCCACAGTGTTGCCTTACTCTAATACGGTTCGTTAATACTGTGATGAGGCCGAGTTTCATTCATGAATTATACACAGAAAGGAAGTGAACTTTAGTGACTGGAGGATTGAATCCCTGGAGAACAGAGTGACATAAAACTGCTGGTGTGTGTGTTTGTGTGTGAATGTGATTAATTTACATTAACCAGAGAACATGGAACATAATTTTTTAGTTTATGTTCAATAAAAAAAAAATCAATTAAAAAAAGTTGGCTTTTAAGCTAACTGCATATAATTATAGATATTTATTAAACCTCCCTAACACAACATGAAGGAGAAACCTAAAGGGACTCAAAAGGGAACCTGTGACACCAGATAGTAGGAGTATAAACCATTTCTCTTCAGTAACTGGTCAAGCAGTGCTGCGTGTTTTGGAAAAATCAGGGATACGTATTTAATTTATTGGAGTTTTGGATTTAAGCCCAGAATATTCAGGGTAGGTTATTTGCTGTAAAATGCATGAGTCAGTTGCAAAAAGTCATTATAATCAATATATATTTAAACAGTATCAGTGGTCTTGCTCCTGTAGCTATTTGAGTTCTTTTTAAGCATTTTAAAAATTATTATACAGCTTAGGAGCCTCTTTACATCAGGTGTAAGTGATCAGGTATTTAGTCCCATGTGTTACCCTCCACAGCATTCGGTTCTTATGTTTCTGAGACATTTTATATTATCCTTTCTAGGTGTGAAACTAAGTGTTCGAGTGTCTGCGTGCGTGCGTGTGTGTGTGTGTGTGTTAGTAAATCTCTAGAGTTTTTCTGTGAGTTTTCTCACAGTAAGACTAATAAACTCCAGCCGGATGAAAGAAACCCTGTCTGTCTGTCTCTGTCTCTCTCTCTCTCCTTCTCTTTGTCTCTCTTTCTCTAATCATAAAATACACAGATGAATAAAATAAAATAAAAATAAACAATAATTTAATTAAACAGATGTATTGCATACATTTATTTTCAATTCATGTAAAATATAAAACACTTTTTCAATGAGGTTATGCTTTTTTTTCACTCTGTCCTCAGGATGGTCAGATGGCGACATCTAGAGGTCAGGAGGAATCACTGCAGAAACGTATTCTTCAAGAACTTCTAAATGAAAAAAAAAACGAATTTTATTTATTCGTTGAAATCTACAGAGCAGGTAATAATTAATTAATTGTAAATAAATAATATGAAGGGTTTTACCCCCTGTTTTTAGTTTTTGGTTAATTTCAATATCAGGTGTTTGATGTGACATTCACTAAACTGTAGGATTAACAGTGTTAGCGTTTTGAGTGATTAGCATCCTGGGGGAGAGGGGGGGGGTAATATTAATGATTAAAGTTACAGTACAGTACTCTTGCCTATAATCGCAGTTTTCCTCACCTTTCCAGTTTGCAACTGTGATTTTATTCATGGTTCATTTAATGTTTGTAAAAGATGAGGTGAGTTTAAATGCATCATTCATCCGTTAGCATTTGATTGCTAACTCTGTTTGAAATAGCTGGCTAGTTGCTCCTCTGTATGGTGGCCCTGTGTGATGATGAGGTCTTATGAAGTATACCAGGTTCTACACAGTAAAGTCCAAGGTGTTTTTACAAAGTATTCTACAGGATAATGTACAGTAGTAGGATAACATGAGGGGAGGCATTATGCTTCATTTTAAGGAGCACAAACAATTAGAGAGGTGAGTCTCAGGGAAGGCTGTTCAGGTACAGTATGTCACGGCTCTTTTCAGCCGAAAACTGCACTGATGATGCAGAGGTGTGTTCATCAGCCGTGAGAAGAGTGTCTGAAGAGGGGAAGCTTGAAATCAAATTCATCACACATTATACCGACACTTTTAATTGTCTCCTTTAATAATGAAAAACACACATTAATTGTAATAATTTAATCACACCCCAAGCATTCTTTATTCTTTCTGTGCTCCTAATTTAGTGCTCCTAACTTAGGAGCACTAAACCACAGTCTGTCTTTTCCGATAATGTCTTTTCCACGACTGCGGGACACACGGACTTCCCACTCGGCATGGGAAGACATGGGAAGCTTCTCAGCAGAGAGTTAAAAGATCTGTTGCAGCTGAGACACCCAGACAGTTTTAAGTGTTTGCTTATTTAAATGCAAACAGAAATTTCAGTTTGCCTAAAAGTCAGTGTGTTTTATGTATCATTTATTTATAATCTGTTTATTCGAGTAGAATCTATTTATTCTCTGTAAACCCTAGAGACGGCCACGTGTGGAAATCCCAGTGGATCAGCAGCACAAACAGCCATGCCACATTTAAAAACACTTAAATCACCTTTTTTCCCCATTCTGATGGGGAGCGTTTTGAACTTCAGCAGATCTTATTGACCAGGTCTATATGAATAAATATGAATTTATTTATTTATTTATTTTTGTTATTGTTTTCACCTAAACAAATTCTTTGTATGTGCAGACGTACTTGACCGTACGTTAAAAAAAAAAAAGCTCTTTCTGATTCTGATTCTAAATTAATTTGCATATGCAGAGTTGCTGACATGTGACTGGCTGATTCGATATTTGTTATAACAAGGAGTTGAATATGCAATCTTACAGCTATAATGAATTTGCTTGTTGCAAATTTTTAATTTGTTATACTGTGGCACACAGTTACTGAGGGAATTATTTATAATCGCACTATTGAGTGTCACCCAATTGAGGAAGGTTTCCCTTTTGAGTGCGGTTCCTCCAAAGATTTCTTCAACAGACTCCTAGTCACTGGCTTGCTCATCAGTTATAAATGTAAAAATGTAATCAGACGTTTACATGTCCATTGGTAAAGATTGGTGACTGTCATTAAGCCGCTCCATTTGTAAATAATCCTTCTCAATGTTTAATGTCAGTTTTCCTCATTAGGAGACGACCTTATAACCCCTATGATGATCAATAACTGTCACTTCTCTGAGATCATGGCTGATGTCATATACAGCATAAATTATAAACTTTATTTTTTCTTTTCCATTTATATTTTAAAATCATAAAATTAATTTGTAATTCAATATCATACTAATATATAAACTTTATAAAAAATCAAATTCTAAATCTCTCACAGATATTTTACTTATAACATCCCGCATTAGACTTATAACATCCTGCAATAGAAGTCTTCACCTGTGTATGTTAACATCCACTCTGTCCTGTACAGTAGCTTATGAACGAGATTTATAAACAGTATACACAGTGTTTATAACATACTTACACATACTCTATAAAAAATAAAGTTAATAACTATACAATAAATTCAGTGTCTCTAGAGTGAAGTCTTCAAGCCTCCATGCAGGTTTCAACGATGCATGCGCACTCCATCTGAAAATCAAAGTAAATAAATAAATAAATATAAAAGATACTATAAACATGCAGATGAATTAATTTAATTGCAAATATAGTTCTGCATATTACAATGAAAAGTATCATTTTTTTAAATTATATACAGTATATATATATATATATATATATATATATATATATATATATATATATATAAATATATATATATATATATATATATTTTTTTTTTAAGCGCTTTAAGAAAATGAAAGTGTGTTCTGACCCCAGTGGTTATCCGGAGCCACGTTCTCATAGACAGGGTACATCGAGCTCTCCTGCTCACTGCGTAACTTTCTGGCACGAAGAACATCACGTACACACTGGTGCAGGTACATGTACTGACTCTGATCACACACACACACACAGAGTTAGTTTTCAGTTATGTTGAGTAATAGGCTTGATATTTTCTGCTTGCAGTCGAACATTTCAGCAACGGTGTGAGGTTTAGAAGGGGACGGGGCTTTGTGTCATCATTTAAATCATAAATCATTTTATTAAGGAGAAAAATAAGATGGCTTTGGTGTATTTTTACTGATAACGCACACTCGTGTACTGCAAACATCACTGATGGTCTAAAACCCTGCAGAGGCGATCACACTGCCACTTCACACAAACCTGATGAGAAAAGTGTAAATAAAAATAGTTTGAGGTCAGGGGTCGTGACCCACCTCGGTCTGCACCATGTGTGAGCGATGCAGCCTCAGGTCAAACACTGCACCATAAATGTCCACTGTGTCTTTAGTGTTTAGCTGCTGCAGAACCCGGTCCAGAACAATAAAGGTTCCAGTACGGCCCACTCCAGCACTGACACACACACACAAGAACAAAAAAATATTATATTTAGAAACAGGGCCTAAGGTGACACAGGAACAATAATCAGAAGTACAGGTAGAAAACAGAACCTAAAACAGAGGAGCAGAAGTAGAATCAGAACCAGAACTGATGTGTGTGTGTCTGTGTGTATACCTGCAGTGGATAATGGAAGGTCCGGAGCCCGGGGTTCTGTTAATGTAATCTCTCACAGTGCGAACAAACTGCACCAGAGACTGAGTGCTTTCAGGAACGCCGTGATCAGGCCACACGGTGTAGTGGAACTGACGCACGGTTCTACAGTAATTCAGCTGATCCTCCTGCACACACACACACACACACACACACACACAGTCACATGTACATGTCCTCAGACCAATAACACACCACACAAACACACCAACAATCACTTTGAATAAGTTACAGCCCTCAGTGATTGAGAGAGAATGTGGACGAGACTATTTGCTCGAGAGCACCTCTAGAGTCCTGGTGCATGTGTATGGTTGACCCAGAGAAATGTACGCTACGATTTTATGCTCAGCAACAGCAAATTGCTGAAGAGTTTTTTTTAGAATGGAAGATGCACTCGATGTTCTGGGAATGCTTTTGCTCAGTATCTTATTAGTATCTTATTACACAGTTTTTCTCAGTGGCTTTTGCCGTGTTTCTCGAATCATCCTTAAGATTAACATTTGATAAAACTGGAAGCGCATTTCTCAAAACGATAAGCACAAACAGCACAACACAATGGATCACCCAGAAAAAATAGTAACTTGCTCAAAATCCCTGGTCTATTTCTCAAAAGTTTAGGAAGAAGCCATTCACAATTCTTAGCCCTCCTGAAAATATAATAAAATTTTAATAAATTAAACAAAATTACTAATGTAACCATAGGAAAGAGCAGAGCACAGTACATGCAGAACAGTGTGAGGAATTACAGCACTGTTATTCTACACATCCTAAATGTCCTGTCTGTCAGATCTCAGATTCTGTTTCACATCACAACACAGCACTCACAATTATATTTAGACTTAGATTGTCTTATCCATCCTGTACAGGCATTTGCGTGAGTGACTGAGAAAAGCTGTAATAGTATTGATCATACTATTCTTCTAGAACCACGTAAACCTTAGATTGCAAGAATAATTTGTTCTGGAACCATGTTTGTATATCAAAGCACTTGTATATCAAAGCAAATTTCACTATAAGAAATAATGGAAACGGTCTGAGACAAAATAGCATCCGGGATTTCTCTCATGATTTAAAGACACAGAGACAACATTTCACTGTGAGGTTCATTTTCTTAGGCGCGGTTTTGGTTTTTGGCCACATGATGGCTGTGTTGGGAAAGGGGACAGAATTAGTCAAGTGGATTTGTATGCTTTATATTGTATATTTGTGTCAATGGCATATAAGACTATGTTGGTCCCATACTTACAAACAAATCCGACTTACGAACGTGCTCCTGAAATAGAACTCATTCCTAAGTAGGGGACAACCTGTAATTGATTTTGCGCCACAGAGTTTGGTCAAAGGGTGAAGGCTGCTTGTTGGTACTTTGTATAATGAAGACTAAAGCACAGGCAGAGCTTTTTCTTGCAAAGCTTTCTAGTTATGATTGAGGTTCATAACCTCAGGTGTCCTTAATTAATGTTACTTACAGTGCAGATCTTAAACTCTCGGATGGTCCATTCTGGTAGAACTGACTCAGACTGCATCCGTACAATCAGATCTCCATAATACAGCGGGTCCTGATCAAATGGCCAGTAGTGATCACATTTCACCTAAGTGAAATACCAACACACACACACACAAACACATATTAAAGTAAAATGAGATTTTGGATAACATATGCATATATAAAATATAAATAAATGTACAAAAATATATGAGTACAAAGATTAATTAAAATCTAAAAATGTAGAAATTCTATTATAATGTTGGTGTTTTTTGTTTGTTTGTTTTTTGCTGTGAGTGTTCTGTTAAAGACATCCTCATTACAGTCCTCCTGGTTTTCAGTACGGACGTTCTTGTTATAACACTTGTAAAAGTTCTGTCAGTGATGTTCTCATTACCCGTCCCTTCTCCACACATTGCGTCACCATGACGATGTTGTGGACGTTCTGCTCCCAAACCATTTTCCAGAAATCATCTTTAGTGCCAGGAAGCGGTCCCTGTGTGGCGATGTACTCACGCCTGAAATTATTCCCCTTTAACACAAAGAGCATACATGCAGATGTCACAACACATTGCAAATCACAGCACATATGCATTATCACACACACACACACACACCACGCTCAC
>JAAGKR010014123.1:0-12356 GCA_011419295.1 Clarias macrocephalus
AGACAGAGAGAGAGAGAGAGAGAGACAGAAGAGAAAGAGAGAGAGAGAGAGAGAGACAGAGAGAGAGACAGAGAGAGAGAGAGAGAGAGAGACAGAGAGAGAGAGAGAGACAGAGAGAGAGAGAGAGAGAGAGAGAGAGAGAGAGAGACAGAGAGAGAGAGAGAGAGAGAGAGAGAGAGAGAGAGACAGAGAGAGAGAGAGAGAGAGAGAGAGAGAGAGAGACAGAGAGAGAGAGAGAGAGAGAGAGCGAGAGAGCAAACGGCTCCTGTCTAATTAGAATGTCACGGAGGCAGGAATCTTCACTCGGGTATCAGCACAAAAAAGCGGGAAGATGGGAGAGAATGAAAGAACAAAGGCGTCTGTCCATTTCTTGACACTTATGATCATCAGAAACTGACTGCCAGGCTTTACTGGAGTTTCAGAGCACAGAAGGTCGATCTGGACACGCTGACGTCCCATCAATGATCCGACAGCCACATCGACAGCTCATTGATTTTAGGTGATTAAATCGTCGTTTGATATCAACTCAGCTGTCTTGTTTTGCAAAGGACAGCACATTTTACAAAAAGAACAGGAAGTCCCAGTTTGCATTCTATGGGAACGGAGGTGACATTTCTTCACTAGCGTTGCCATTCAAACCCTTAAACCCGAACAAATCTAGATTCCTTAGTAATCTGCAAAATTATAGAAGGTAACGCTACACAAAACATCAAGTGATGGTGAAAAGTCATGAAAAATCATATTAGCGCGTACTATTTAGTAGTTTAGTGTGCATGATGGGATTTAGCTCTGGGTTTAACATCTATTCAAGTGTACTATTTAGCCATGGATTTAGTATCTATTAGAGCGTACGTTTTAGTACGCAGGGTAGGATTTAGCCATTAGTATCTATAAGAACGTACTAATTACCCGTGGATTTAAGTATATCTATTAGAGCGTACTAATTAGCCATGGGTTTAGTATGTATTAGAACATACTATTTAGTAGTTTAGTGTGCATGATGGGATTTAGCTCTGGATTTATTATCTATTAGAGTGCACTATTCAGCCATGGAGTTTGTATCTTTTAGAACATACTATTTAGTAGTTTAGTACGCAGGGTGGGATTTAGTCATTAGTATCTATTAGAGCGTACGATTTAGTAGTTTAGTGTGCATGATGGGATTTAGCTGTGGATTTATTATCTATTAGTGCATACTATTTACCCGTGGATTTACAGTAGTATCTATTAGAACGTACTAATTAGCCATGGGTTTAGTGTGTATTAGAGCATACTATTTGGTAGTTTAGTGCATAGGGTGGGATTTAGCCGTGTATCTATTAGAGCGTACTATTTAGTAGTTTAGTGTGCATGATGGGATTTAGTTGTGGGTTTAATAACTATTAGAATGTACTATTAAGCTGTGGATTTACAGTAGTAGCTATTAGAGCGTACTATTTAGTAGTTTAGTACGCAGGGTGGGATTTTGCCATTAGGATCGATAAGAACATACTATTTAGTAGTTTAGTGCGCAGGTCAAAGTGGCAAACTCTAACAAATTCCTTCACGATCTCGAAATCGTAGTGATTCATGATGAAATTCCGGTTTGTGTGATTTTACCCAGAGCTGAACAGGTTTTGTAATTGAAGAAGTTCTATAATATAATGCAATAGGATCCGGTTTTCGGGTTTTCAGTAAGCAGATGTACTTTGATGTTTCTACACTGCACTGCTAACCGGGTCCTTTTGTTGTGACCCCCCCACCCCCACCCCTCAGCAGTGTGCTTGACACCGAACTCTTGGCCATGTCACCTCAACTCCTTCTGAGGCCTCGTTAACACTTCAGCACAAGCGCTGTGTAATCAGGTGGAGAGAGAGAGAGAGAGAGAGAGGCAGCGTCCCAAACCCGGAGGTGAAAACTATCGATCCCTAATGAGAGAGGGCCGTGTTTCCTGGCATTCGAATGCCACTGGGAGAGGAGACTTCAATTGCTCTAACTAGGCGACTCCGTGGAGGCGGCGTCTCTCCTCACAGCCGCCGCTACACTTATAGTCTCAGATCTGTCTACTGGGCTGGTTGTAATTCGTGGTTTACGGTTTTATTAGAACCCAAACAAACAGTGACATCGTTAGCTATTCAGAGACGATTCAGATTTTCTGATGGTGTAACAGTTACGGGTGCAGTGCTCTCCAAAGCAAAATGACAGGCACCCATCATAAAAACTAGCAACAATCACCTGCACAAGCAGTTGAGTATGAGGAGCGTTCAAGTCAAACCAGGATTTTTGATCGTGTAGAGTAACAGAACACAGTTCTGAGAGTAAAAACTCTCTTTATTTCTCTCCGACTGAGTCCTTCGCCCGGTGCTCAGTGCAGAACACTGCAAGCGTCATGATTCCCAGGCGTGCATGTGGGCACGCGTCAATTCAGACCTCGGGGTTACAATCTGCGCACTGAGATCGTCATGGCAAAACACTGTGTTTGTGGATTGAGGAAGAAGCACTGCTATGTTTGTCTCACCATGTTGTTTAAAGCACAACAATCCACTTGTTAGATGGTGACACATCAGCCCAAACTTTGGATGTTTTTCCTGCAGTATGTCACAGTGTTGTGATCTCTGTTGTTCAATCAACCTTAATCTACGATGTTGTTGGGGGGGGGGGGGGGTTGTTTTGCTGCCTCAATATGCAGCTGACAGTTAGCATGAAGTCAGTTAGGTTCACTCGCTCTCTCACTCACTCATCTTCTATACCGATTTATCCTTGAATCAGGGTCGCGGGGGGGGGGGCGGAGCCTATCCCAGGAGGCTTAGGGCACGAGGTGGGGTACACCATGGACAGGGTGCCAATCCTGCCAATTTGGGAACGCCGATAAGCCTAACCTACATGTCTTTGGACTGCAGGAGGAAACCGGAGTACCTGGAGGAAACCCACCAAGCACGGGGAGAACATGCAAACTCCATGCACACAGAGATGGGAATCGAACCCGGACCCTGGAGGTGCAAGGCGACATTGCTAACCACTGCACCACCGCGCAACCCCAGTTAGGTTCACATAAGTTTTATTCAATCGAGTTTTATTAAGCTGGAGGTGAAGGTGAGACGAGAAACCGTGAGAGGAACCAGACTCATTTGCGTGATACAAGAAGGTCTTAAACTATACCTGCGATTGCTGTCATAAGCCGTCGAAGTGAGACAGTTTTCCCATCTCCGCTCTTACAGCACCTCAGTCGCTCTGTAGTGTCATAAACAGCTTTCCACCCAACGCACAAACGCCAGCTACTGGATCCAGTGCCGATCCCAAGCCCGGATCAAATGGGAAGGTTGCATCAGGAAGGGCATAAAACCTGTGCCAAGCTCGTGTGTGGATCGGATGGTCCGCTGCGGCGATCCTTTGGACTGGAGCAGCTGAAAGACCAACAACAACTATCTGGTCTGACCCAAATCAGGATGGGTTCCCTCAGAATCTGGTTCCTCTAAAGGATTCACCCTCACACCTTGTTATTGAGTTTTTCCCTGCCACCATCACCTCCGGCTAAAAGATAAAGTTTTTCACGCTATTATTTTCAATTTGTATTCCTATAAAGCTGCTTTGTCAAATGACAATGTCTTTGTTGAATTGAAATTAAACTGCAATGTTTTTTGCAACACTAATTCTTGGCGCCTCCTACAGACTGTATGCACAGATCTCTCTCTCTCTCTCTCTCTCTCTCTCTCTCTCTTCCACCCAGCATATTGATATCATGTAAGGATCACGTACTGACCTACTGTACAGTTCTGCTTTCATCAAAAAGGTTTTGCTCTCCTCGAACCCCATTACAATGTCAAGTGTAGTTTTTTCATGATGCGTGACCTTCAGGAGCTGCATTTCAGGATGACTTTTCAGGAAGGGCTTCTTTCTTCTACAGCATCCTAAAGTTAAGCTTAAGCCTTTATTCATCACTGAATATACAGTACAGAGCAAAAGTTTGGACACCTTCTCATTCAAAGAGGTTGAATTTGGATTATGGCAAGAAAAAAGCAGCTAAGTAAAGAAAAACGAGTGGCATCATTACTCTAAGAAATCAGAGGTCAGTCAGTCGGAAAAATTGGGAAAACTTTGAAAGTGTCCCCAAGTGCAGTCACAAAAACCATCAAGCGCTACAAAGAAACTGGCTGACATGCGGACCGTCCCAGGAAAGGAAGACCGAGAGTCGCCTCTGCTGCGGAGGATAAGTTCATCCGAGTCACCAGCCTCAGAAATCGCAGGTTAACAGCAGCTCAGATCAGAGAGCAGGTCAATGGCACACAGAGTTCTAGCAGCAGACACGTCTCTAGAACAACTGTTAAGAGGAGACTGTGTGAATCAGGCCTTCATGGTAGAAGATCTGCTAGGAAACCACTGCTAAGGACAGGCGACAAGCAGAAGAGACGCGTTTGGGCTAAAGAACACGAGAAAGAACACAAGAAAGAAAACTCGCTGAATGAGAAGGGGTGTCCAAACTTTTGGTCTGTACTGTACATTACTGCACAATGAAATTCTGTATTCTTCGCATATTAGATTGGATTCGACTTTACTGTCATTGTGCAAAGTATGAGGGTTCATAAAATTGTAATGCAATGAAAACGAACGTTGGTCGTGAGCTTAGTCCTTCTCTACATCTCCTCCACCTACAGGGAGGCGACACACTTCTCCAAATGATGGATGAGCTGGTGGAGCTGGTGGAGACCGACCTTCTTTTTGGCTTTTAAGGAAAAGCTCCACTTCAGTAATCACCTTGTCGTCCACAAACGCCTGTCACGAAGTGGTTTCCTCAAGTGATGGAAGAGGAGGAAGTCACTGTAGGGGGATGAGGCAGGATTCAAGTTTCACCGCGTTGTCATGTCACTTCAGTTATTACTTTATCCCCCATCTTTTGGACCCTCTAGTGGCATCGCCTGGAACTATCACGCAGGTTTTTTTAAACAAGAAGGAATGTTCATGAACATACTCGTTTCCAGAGACATGTTTTGAGCAAATATTTCATTTTTTTTGTCATGATAATACGGATTTTACGACCTTTACATGTACAGAGCCAATGAAATGCATATCTCAGTTTTTTGTTAGCAGGCAGGGGTCAGAGCGCCGGGTCAGTTATTATACAGCGTCCCTGAAGCAGATAGAGTTCAGGCTTACGGATCATTGAGCCACAACCGCTCCACGATATAAACGTCAAAACCGATTGTACGATCATAAAGCGGTGAGATTTGGCCTGTTTTGTCTCCGTTCATCGAGAGTGCCAATAATTCCACACAGCACCACGTGTCTTTGATATCAATTCCTAAACGAGCCAGGGATTATGGCGTGTCATTTCTATTCGTTTCAGAATGTCACTGTTTGACTTTTGGAGACGTTTGTTCCTTAGTAAAATCTCCATCCAGGCCACGTCGAGCCTGAGACTGTATAGCGCGCGGTGAGCCATTTGAGGCCGAACCCAATATGACGGCTCGAGAAAAGGCGATGACTAAATTGCAAGGAAACTGTGCGGCAAAAAAAAAAAAGAAAGAAAGAAAAGAAAAAGAAATCTCGATAGAAAGGTGTCTCGCTAAAGCAGTGGGAGTCTGAGTCAGTCCTCAGTCCGAGCAGCCGGTCCTCGGAAAATCACCACACTTTGGCGATTCCCCTGGAGTGTTTCTCATTTCGAAAGGGCAGAGGAGATAATTGGAGCGATCAGGCGTGCTGAAGGGCCGTGTAGTTTTGAATTAAATCGCTTCGCTGTTCGGCTTTTACGAGCCTGTATGACAGTCTGGAGCAATAGGGCTGACAGCATGACATGTGGCGCCGGTCTGTCGAGAAAGAAAAAATGCCGTGAGCTCGCGATACACCACTGGTTACGTATCTCCCATACGCAGGCTATGAAATGATGCTTCCTGCGTCCTGTGTAGTGTCCGATAGAGTGCGAGTTGGGATTCGGTCCAAGTAATGAAGAACGAATATTCCGCTGGCCGTGTGTGCATGTGTGCTTGTGATCGTGTCTCGGTTCGGGATGAAGGGATTAAAGATTTCGGTTTCCAGCATCTCACAGCAAATAACGATTATTACGACAAGCTCGGTAAAACTAATGCTGATTGCTGTTACTATAGACATCCCTCATGATCTGTTCCCTCCTCTGAGGGCCTATTAACACACACACACACACACACACACACACACACACACACACACACACACACACACACACACACACACACACACACACAGTTTCAGCCCTACAGCTGGATTAATACCCAGACCATTCCAGTGCTGCACATCACTCAGGATTAGTATGGCAGTTGAAATATTTAGTCATGTGACCTTTCTTCAAAAGGAAGATTTACATAATACAGACGACAATGTCAGTCTGTGTCTGAGATCACACATTTCTGATGCCAGAACATTAATTAAATGTAACATTTCCCCAGAAATTGCTATATATACAGTACATCTCAAATCAGACACCTTCAACTGGTAAAAAAAAAATAATAATAATAATCATAATCATAATCATAATCATAATCATCATAATAAAAACTATTGAAGAAATGTAGTTAATCAGTAAAGACATGCTTGACATGTTTTATTCATGAGTTTTATACTAAGATGACACTAAAATCTAAGCTTATAGATCCCAATAACTACAAGACAAAAAAGCTACTTAATGTACTGGGAAATTGAAAAAGCAGGTGACTACAGTACAGCTTTGACTGTACAAAGCACTGACACTGGAGACTCCTTCCATAAATCACTTATTATACATTCATATACATAATTATACACTGCCTAGCCAAAAAAAGTCACCATTTTAGACAGTTAGTGAAATTATTGTCCTGCATCATGTATAGAAACTATTAACATGATTAATGTTAATGTTTTGTACACGAAAATAATTTCATATAAGTATATAAAATGAATATTATAAATGAGATTATCTTGATGTGTGTGCCATGGATGATGCCCGCGACTCCATGACTGCAGCTTGTATGAATCTGCGCATGGTCTCCGGTGCTGTAAGAGCTGAGTGCGATTCATGATTCCTAATTTTCGGCTGCTGTGTCACTGTTTCAAAGCTGCATCTTCACTGTTATTAAAAGCCGTACAGTATCAGTCACCTGTGGAGACGGCACACGGAATGCTGTAATGACCAGATACAGTACAAACTGCACGCGATTAAAAAAAAAGTATTACATTTTGTTAACCAATTAGGACAACTCCGGACCTCTCCTACATGTTGGTACAGTAGGAGTGATTTCCTATTTTAAAACTGTTGATTAATTGCTCTTACTCCTACTCCTAAAAGTAGGACCAAAATGTCATTACTCCACTTAGGAGCGATTTCCTACTCTCAGAAACTCAAGTACAGGCTCAGAACTATGTTTAATAGTGATGGTTTCCATACACACACACACACACACACACACACACACACACACACACACACACACACACACACACAATGTGATGAGAACTCACAGCATTGGGACTAACCAGCTGTGTGTCCATAAGAAATCCACTTGTTAGTGAAAAAGTTTCACGTTTGCTATGGTTTGTAAGGACTGGACATTGGAGTGTTGGAAAAAGGTCATGTGACCTGATGAGTCCAGACTGAGTCTGTTCCAGAGTGATGGGCGTGTCAGGGTGAGAAGGGAAGCGCATGAAGCGATGCTCCCATCATGCATAGTGTCCACTGTACAAGCCTCTGGAGACAGTGTTATGATCTGGGGTCGCTTCAGTCGCTCAGGTCGAGACTCAGCAACGTTATGTGGAGATAAAATGAAGTCACATGACCACTTGAATGTACTGAATCACCAGCACAGAGGATTTTTTTTTTCTTTGATGGCACGCGCCATATTCCAGGACTCAGAGTGTGAATCATTTTCACTCAGAAATTGGCCAGGATGTAATAAATAGCACGTTTTGTGGAGCGTCCACTATTACAGAAGTGATAATAGTGAAAAATACTTTTTTATTGCTTTCAATAAGCTGTGGTCTAAAGTAAAAAAATGAAATCAAACGCATTATTACATGCATAAAGACACGGACATTCACGTAGCAGCTAGTTGTGCTTATAAACACACTCACACACACACACACACACACACACACACACACACACACACACACACACACACACACACACACACACACAAAAGAATGCAGTCATGTAGCGAACATTTGTATACACAAAGCACTTCAGGGCAGATCTTGTCATCTTGCAAAGACAAACAACATTGATTAGAACAGTTCTGTAGGAAAGTTGCAGCTTGAAGCAAAACACCTTCAGTTCAATTATGAATGAGGTAATACAAAAATCTCCAGGTTTCTCGTCCCTGTCTTTGGGCAGATATCTTTTTTTTTTTATGTGTTTTTATGTATCCCTCCATCCATTACATATATATGAAAATTCAGAGGTGTTCAGACGTTGGTCATATGACAAATAACATACAAGACCCTGTGATACTTTTCTGTCCAATTATTTAGCAAATTATTTACAATTCGGTTCACTAGAATATCAAATAACGTCCGTTTCAGTCAGATATAAATCCTGTTTTTCAGGCACATCATTTTTAACCTGCACGCTTTTTTTCATGGCTTTAAGGTTTCTCTGACAAGAATGCAATTCCATCACCAAGTCCTCAGATCGTGAAGCCCTCCAAACCCAATCTCACCTACACAACAAACAAGGCGATAAAAATCGACGTGCTGGACACCCTGGGGATCTCCAGCCGAGTGTCTGGCCGTGGTCAGCCCTCCGCCTTCCGCGAGAACCTATAAGCCTGATCTATTTTTGTACGTCACAACTCCAGGAAAATCCATAAACACCCTAACTCCGGGTTAACTTTGAGAAGATTGACAACGCAGTGACGTGCAACACCTTCGTACATCAAGTCAGGAGTCAAAACAGGAAAATATATCCACCACTGAAAAGCCCCTGGGGGCTTCCCCTGGCATCCCAGGATTGCTGGAGAACAAATAACCAGCTTGTTTTTCTGGTTGGAATAAAGAAACTGCTCCTCTGTTATTTTTCATTACCTTCTCCTGCAACCTTCACGAGAAGCTTGAATACTTCGTCAGCCTCGCGTTTGGGTTAAAAATGTATGATTATGGCTCTGCAGCCAGATACATCGCAGCTGTAGAAGGCCTGGAGGCTTGTAGTTCATCACTATGATCTAAGCTTAGTTCTGTCTGCAGCCTTACAAATGAATCTCTGCTAACAGCTCAATCTCAGCACAAGACCTTCATTTGATCAATTTTTATTGTACGACATTCAGCTGCTCATGAATGTGAAATGAACGTTACATCGGAACAATCTTGCGCTGGTGAACTGACGCGTGATCCATAGCAGTCAAAACTCTATGTAGACCTGGTCAAGATGATCTGCCAAAGTTCTAACCGAGCATCAGAATGGGGAAGAAACAAGAGTTTGGTGAGTTTGAACATGTGCTACTGGTACATGGCTGGTCTGAGGATTTCACAAACGGCTGGGCTCTGGGATTTTCACACACAACCATCTCTAAGGTCTACAGAGAAAATATCCAGTGAGGTCAGTTTTCTGGATGAAAATGTCTTGTCGATGCCAGTTGAGAACAGCCGGACTGGTTCGAGCTGATAGAAAGGTAACAGGAACTCAAATAACATCTTGTTACACCTGAAGTCTGCTGAAGAGCATCTCTGAACGCACAACACGTTGGACCCTGAAGCAGATGTTCTATGGCAACCGAAAATCACACCGGGTGCCACTAGGAACAGGAAAGTGATGCTACAATACTCATGGGCTCAACAAACCTGCACAATAGACGTTTGGAAAAAACGTTGTCTGGTCTGATGGGTGTCGATTTTTGCTTTGACATTTGGATGTTAGGGTCAAAATTTGGCGTAAACCACATGAAACTATGGCTCCATCCAGCCTTGCATCAGTGGTCCAGGCTGATGGTGCTGTCATGGTGTGGGGGGGTTTTATTGGCACACTTTAGGCCCCTTAATTCCGTTTGAGCTGTTTTGGTCAGGAGTCAAAACAGGAAAATATATCCACCAATGAAAAGCCCCCGGGGGCTTCCCCTGCATCTCAGGATTGCTGGAGAACAAATAAGGTGTCCATCCATTTACAGTTTGACCACAGGATAATGTGATACGTCACACAGCTAAAATCATCTCATACTGGTGTCTTAACCATGACAATGAGGGCACTGGGCTCACACGGCCTCTACAGTCACCAGATCTCAGTCCACCTTTGTGAAGTGGTGGAACGAGAGAGGAGACTCATGCCGTGGACGTGCAGCCGACCAATCTCTAAGGAATGATTCCAGCACCTTGTTGAATCTTTGCCATGAAGAATTAAGGCAGTTGTGAAGTCAAATGTACAGTAGGTTTCGCCCAGTACTAGCAAGGTGTATATATACAGTATATATATACAATATATATATATATATATATTTTTTTTTTTTTGTGAGAATGTCCAGTGTTAAAATTAGGAATGCCTGCTGTTACCTCCCATAATAATAGAAGTTGTAGTGGAGTCCTGTTTTTTTGGACTTTCTATACTGTTAAATGGACAAAACAATAATAAAAGTTAACATGTGTAAGTCTTTAAGTAATACAGAATATCAGTGATGGTGAATTTCATTCAAGAGAATGAAACACATAAAAATGTGCCGTTATAAAAAAAAATCAACTTTGTTTATTGTTTATTCATTTGTTATTTATTTGTTTATTCAACAGTTTATTACACATTCTAGTCTCATTTCTATGATTTATTAAATATAATGGCTAGTGATAAGGAATCAAGGATGCTTTGATTAACCATGGATTATTGGATTTATTCTCCTGTACATTTGCGTCTTTTATGGTTCCTGGTTCCTTTCGCTGTCTTGCTGTGGATCGTCTCCTCCATGAGTAGATTGTAAAGCAAGGCCTAGTGTAGATGGCAAACTGAATATTTGGCAAAGTCATTAACAGATCAAGGACACCACAAACTCCGACACTTCAGCATCGGCCTTTCTCTCACTCCTGATGCCAGAGTCACGTCTTGTTTAATTTCCCCCGTAGAAACCCGACCCGCCCGGACCAAACTCCCTCCTGCTGTTTCCTCTTCAGCTCTCGTTTCCTGCGTCAGCTCTGGTGAAGCGCGCCGGGTTCCAGAGCTGGACGAACCGCAGGAAAATCCCAGGAGCTCCCCTGCATTCTGGGACGACTCCAAGACAAGCACTCGAGTAGCGCAGCAGGTCTCAGTGACGTGTTTCCATGATGCCTCATGTCCACAGGCAGTCGAACAGTCGGTACAGTAGACACAGGGTGGTTTATTTTTCTTTCTTTTTGGCAAATCAAGGACATACGCTTGGAGGGCTTTAGGAAGAGTTTTAAGTGTAGAGACAAAGACAGAAATGAACACAGAGCACTAAAGCATGAGGGTAAGTGTCATAACACAGACAGACTGTTTATTGTAGTAATCATAGCTGTAATATTCAACATCACAGAGAAAGTGATGCCTGTTCAGAAAGTCAAGAACTTATGATACGTACAGTATAACTACATTGTCCATCTATTTCTCAGACGCAAATTGCATAATAAAAATGGGAATAAATATGATGCTCACCATTGGCCTCCACGGTCCCTGGTCCCTGTGTCCCTACATTGTCCTGAAAAAAAAAAGCCATTTCCTTCCAATGTTTTAAAGTCATATAGATGAATGCCGATAAGACCCACCTGACACCTGACATGAGCACCGGTTTGGGTGGGAGACAGCCGAAGACCCATCAAGGAAAACGTAAACACAAAGCCACAGGTGGTTGGAGCTGTCAGCTTAGATCAAGACCAGGAACTACACGTAGGAGGAGAGAAATGTCACCTGTTGCATCGTTTAAATTTAGCACACAAAGAAAAAGCAGAGAGTTCAATAGGTGTGAAATTAATACTAGGGATAAAACTGAAAGTCCATTAAATTATAAAATAACAATAGAAAAAAAGTTATGTGATCATGCGATTGAGACATTTACATCACAAGACAGGCCTAGGAGTCTATTTTCAGGACTGAGAGGCATAAAGGCCACACCTCCTTCAGTAGCAGTTACAGTTACAAAGGCCACACCTCCTTCAGTAGCAGTTACAGTTACAAAGGCCACACCTCCTTCAGTAGCAGTTACAGTTACAAAGGCCACACCTCCTTCAGTAGCAGTTACAGTTACAAAGGCCACACCTCCTTCAGTAGCAGTTACAGTTACAAAGGCCACACCTCCTTCAATAGCAGTTACAGTTATAAAGGCCACACCTCCTTCAGTAGCAGTTACAGTTATAAAGGCCACACCTCCTTCAGTAGCAGTTATAGATACAAAGGCCACACCTCCTTCAGTAGCAGTTACAGTTACAAAGGCCACACCTCCATCACTTTC
>JAAGKR010014124.1:0-12355 GCA_011419295.1 Clarias macrocephalus
CACACACACTCACACACACACTCACACACTCACACACACACACACACACACACACACACACACACACACACACAAACACAAACACACACACACACACACACACACACACTCACACACACACTCACACACACACACACACACACACACACACACACACACACACACACACACACACACACACACACACACACACACACACACACAAATTTTCCACTTATTATCTCTGCTACCTTATTATTTCTTCTTCTTCTTCTTCTTCTTCTTCTTATTATTATTGTATGTTGTACCTCACCTGGCGCTTATTTTTCTTATTCTAAATTATATTTTCATATATATATATTTTTTTATTTTTTTTATTTATTTTTTATTAAATTAATCATCTAGCTATCATTTCTCCTTGCCCAGAAATGTTTCTGTTGAACGTTCCTGCAAAGTTTAAAATACACAAACCTTGTTCTCCATGTATGTTATGTACATTTTTATTTAATCATGAAAAATAAAAATTCATTCAACAAATCCAGGTCGTCTGTGATGATTGTGAAATACAGTATGTGAGGATTATTTCGGATTGTTTGGTTTCTTACTATAAACTGCTATTTCATGTTTTATTTGGGGAAGTCAATAGTACATATGCAGTTGGCTTGTAGACTACAGTAGCTTCCAGATCATCTTTTTAAACTCAAAATACCTTAAAGAGGTTGTTTACTGTAACTCCATTCATACTTCTGTGGTAAATGAATCATTACTCATTATAGTATAAATGATTAAACACTAATGCCAAGTCCCTGTTTTCTCATTATTTAGTGATTTGAAGCAAGGAATCTCACGGACCTCCATAGCGTCATTATAATAACCACAGAGCCAATTCAACAATTCAACAATTCAACAATTCAACAATTCAACATTCAATTTAAAGATTTACAGCACTGACGAACAATACCATATCCAAGCCAGGCCTCTACATCACAACATTGTCATCTCATTGAACACATACCTGTTTGTATCTAATCATAGCCTCAATCTTAAAGAGCCCTGAGCCCGAAACTCGCACACACATCCCCAAGAACTATTAAGAGTCCCAAGATTTATTCAACAAGCCCAAAGCTAGTGAGCTTCCAGCACCCAGACTCCATGACTCCTACCAGGCATCATTCCACTTGTACAAAATCCCAACAGCTCCCCCTAGTGATATATTAATGTATAAAGTTTGCACATTCAGACAAGTCCATGCATTCCCAAAGACAACTTCCAGAGGCCGGGTTGGTGGATACATGACTTGTTTCCAGTTCACACTCCGGACTGCTGCATGTTTGTTCCTGTGTGTGAGCAAAAAAATTCAAGTTAAACATTGTAATTAAATGAATGCATAATCACAGTATACATGTACTAAAACGACAGTACAAATTTAGAATTGTAATTAAAGGCAGATGTTTTTTTTTTTATTTATTTGCATCGAATTGAATCAAACTGAACATTAACACAGTGAGCCATTAGATTTAATCGTTAATGAATAAAAATTATTATTTTTTAAATATACATTTCCACATTCCAGTAGCACATTGCACATAGTTTTAGTCAAAGCGCCTAGCACCCCTGTTTAAGATGTGTTTATATATATATATATATATATATATATATATATATATATATATATATATATATATATAATTTTTTCATTATTATTATTATTACAGGAGCCCAATCCACATTAAGCAAAAATTGTAGTAAAATCTAACCTTTAACTCAAGTGAGTTAAAAAAAAAAATCCATGACTAAAAAAAAATATATATATATATATATATATATTTTTTTTTTATAAAATCACCTGTTCCACAATTATTGGCACCCCTAATAATTCCGCTAAAAATAAATTAAAATGAAGATTTTTGTTTTAAATTCTACTGTAGTTTTTAAAGTTTTTCAGAATATCTAGAAACTTTAAATTATTAATTCGTTCCAGTTCCTGTTACCCTGTGGTATAAATATGAGGTGACACAGAGGCATAGTTCTCTTAACCACTTACAGTATAACATGGGGAAGACTTAAGAACACCCCATTCAAGTAAAGCAGCTGTGTGTCCACCTTCATACAGTAAGTCAGGCAATGATTACATGAAAATAGCCACTCATTCAAACTTGCCCATATCTACAGTCAGAGGAAGCATTAAGACGTTTAAAACAACTGGAACAGTGACAAACAAGGCTGGACACACTGTGTAGAAATGCAGTCTTACATTTGCTGTTCAATGCACACACACACACACACACACACACACACACACACACACACACACACACACACACACACACACACACACACACACACACACACACACACACACACACGTACACACACACACGTACATCATGTGACTATACAGTAATTTAGCAGTAGAGACGTAATGCAGTGATGTAATGAACGTACTGTACATACTGTATATACAGTGTATGATCTGTATGTTGATATCTACTACCTCTGGCCGCTCAATCACATCCAAACTGTTGTTGTTGCAGTTGTTGTTGGTATCGTTGTTGTTGTCTCAACCTGAAGCATTCCAGTGCATATGTCCACCTCTATTAATGAGACACCACCGTCATGGAAGAAGTGTGTATGTTCTATCCACTGGGGGTGTGTGAGTGTGTAATACTAAAAGAGGAAGCCGTAATAGTTCTCAGAAATCAACTTACACTGAATAACTACAGGATTTGTGGTTTTGCGTCACAAGCTTCTGCTGAAAACCTTAAATACAGATGAAGTATCATCATTTCAGTTATTACAGTGTGTTTGCTGTCCATGACCTCTGCGGTGAGGCAGTGTGTGTGTGTGTGTGTGTGTGTGTGTGTGTGTGTGTGTGTGTGTGTGTAGGTGTTTTGTTGTTGAGAATGATCCTAGGGTTTTATCTTTTCCTCTTTGTGCTTCATGTCACTAAAGGTGAGTTAAAATTTTAACTTTTGCCAATAGACCCACTTAAACACAAAATATCATTATAATTATATACATATATGTTATTTCCCTGAAATTTGCTTCTCTTTCTCATGTATCTAAACCACGAGTACAGACCTAGAGTTCTGTAAAATATATTAAATATGACCATTTATCTGATTCTGAATATAATGACCTCTGTCAAAGCTGTGATATTTAAACTGGTTTATAATTGTCCCAGCCTGAGCATATGTAAGGATTAGAGAGTAGAAATTAAACATTTCTGAATTACATTTGTTAAATATATTTATGTTCGAGGCATAAAAGAAACAGGGGAAAAAAAAAAAAAACTCACTACTAAACTTACCTATTGTATCTCACATAATGATAATATTTTTTTTGTCAAATGAACCTTACAGCACAGTGAAATGATGATTAATGATTGATTATTTATTTATTTATTTATTTATTATTTATAATTATTATTTTTTGCATATCCTAGTCAGTAAGCAAGATTCAGTGTAGTGCCCTGCTCAAGGGCTCAACAGTGTGACTGGTCGTGTTGGGGCTTCATTTAATCATTAATTTATCAATTTGTTAATTCTAAAAAAAAAATGCAAGAAAAAAAATAATAAGTGTACCGCATATAGATATGTATATACAGCTTTGTTTCTCTTTGACTCCTCTTGTACAGCATGAACATATGTAAAGTTATAGTAATCATAAATAAATTAATAAATAAATAAACGTACTGCTGCCCTGCTCTTGTTCTGATCTTCAGACCACACCTCGGGACCTTAAGTGGAGGAAAAAGGACAAAGATGAGTGGGAGACTGTATCGACTAATCATGACCGATTTCAGCTCAGTAACGTGCAGTTTCGAGGAAATGTCTCTCTACTCATATCACACCTGACTGTAGAGGATGATGGACTGTACAGGTGTCAACCTGATGGTGATGTATGGACAGACATCTACCTCATTGTTAAAGGTACAATTATTATTATTATTATAATTATAAAACAAATAATAATAAAAAAGTATTGTATTTTAAAAACCTGACCACCGGAAAAAAAAAAAAAATCCTCAGCCACTGCAGCCTCTCCAGAGCCTCTTCCCTTTGTCCCCTTTGCTGTGGTGTGTGTGATCTTTCTGCACATTATCGCGGCCGTGGTCTATTGCAGGACTAGGGGGAACGGTACAGTACACACACACACTTCAGACAATATCATCCATCGCCTGGGCTCATTCTCAGTGTATTTGTGTGTGAAATTATTATCCACTTTTCTTTCTCAGATTCTGTGAAAGTTCAATATAGCACTGCTTATGGAGAGGGAAACGTGAATCTGGAGTAATGAACCTTACCAGAAGAATAGAGGAAGGTTAACATGTGGATACTCCACTTCTCAGAATACACCCTGGGCTACAATCCACTCCAAACTACAAACAGTACCAAATTCTCCAGCACAAAGACATGAGCTCTAATCAGACATATTTGTTCCCAGACACAAACCCTATATAAACAGACTTTGGACAAACACCCAGCTGACTGTCTTAACATGATCTTGTTGAGGTTCTGGTTTTTGATTTTGTTTGCTGCTAAGTTTCTGGATTTGGTATCTGTTCACATGGTTTACTGACCTTTTTTAAAAAAGAGATTTTTTGCTCCATGTTTTAAACTTGATTTCCAACCCCCTTTCTTCTCCCTCATTGGGTCATTGGGTCCGGAAATCCTCAAGTATTTCTGTATGAGCCCAGGGTTAAGTGTGTTGGCCCTGGGGCCTGAAAGTGGCAACGCAGTGGTGGCACGGCTCAAACCCCTGACCCTCTGATCTGCAATCCAACCGCCAGATACACTACTGCACCACTGCCATGACTTATACATTAATACAGTATATTCATGATGCAGGTATACACCTGTACATTAGAATCCATCTAAACATGATCTAAATGATCTATGTACTCCATCCATTGATTTCTTGGTGTTCTTAAATCAAATAAGGATAATTAAACCACACATATGTACAACACACATGTTGTGTCTTTCCTCTTTTGAAGTAATGACTGACATGTACAGTAGATGTTTTTTTTTTCTTTCTCATCATGAATATCTGGGATACTGTAAAAGAGAAGGAGACCTTCTTGTGTAGTTATATACAGTTACGTATATAGAGGATAAACAGAACACAAATCCATTATGAAGAACAACATTAAATAGTTAAAGCACAACTCAGATATGAAGCTGCCTAGACACTAATAGTTATTGATTTGATGTACATTTAATTACAAATGTAAAAATTTACAAGTTACTAAAAAGTAAATCTTTGTTTCTCATTGACTTCTAATTTTTCCAGCATGAGAATATGTAGAGTTATAGACTAACACAATAGATAAATAAATAAATAAATAAATAACCTTTCTCAATGTATCAAGATCTGGGCAAAGCTGAACTTGTACATGATGTGGTTCTGTTTCTATATGAGATCACAATGTGGAGGGGGGGCGGGGGGGGGGGAGAATTTATGGGTAGTGCGTAATTTATATAATTTCTGTGGGCTTTTTAAAAAATATATAATTTCTGTGTACAATTGTAACATGCCAGGTGAACCCATATAAATAGTTCAAATTTAAGTACATATGCGGCCACTTGCTCGCTTCCCACCTTAAGGACCCCAAACAGGATACCTTCCTCTAGTCGCTTACATCCTTCCCCCCCCACCACCGTGGAAAAACTGGGTGTGCAAAGGTCACTGGGATTGTGTGACTGCGCATCACTAAATGAGGAACCAGAATATGAGACATAGTTCTCAGGAACAGAATTATGCTGTACAGCTGTTTGTGGCTTTATGTCTCAAGCTTCTGATGAAAACCTTAAATACAGATTAATTCTTCTCATTTCAGTTATTTCAGCGTGTTTGGTGGTGGTGAGCTCTGCTGGGAGAGACAGTGTGTGCGTTTGTGTGTGTGTGTGTGTGTGTGTGTGTAGGTTTACTCTTGTAAAGTCAGAGCTGTTTCACCTGTCAGAATGCTGCTGTGGATGAATCTTTTCCTCACTGTACTTCATGTCACTAAAGGTGAGTCCTGACCTTAAATTATGGCCAATAGAGGCGCATAACTAATACATATTTTTAGACTATACATCTATATAAATTAAACATTTCTGAATTATGTTCGTTAAAAGAGAAACAGGTAAAAAAAATCTGGAGCAGATAGTATATACAGCTTTGTTTCTCTTTGACTCCTCTTGCACAGCATGTGCACATGTATAGACTACATATAAGTGTTCGTAAAAGTTATATATGAATCTTCATCTAGTTCAAGCCATCATTTTAAACATTGATCTAATGAGAACTGTGTTCACTAAGCAAGGGAATTACATTATAATATATGTTGTGTGAATGTGGTAAACATGTTTCATTATGTTAACAACAACAACAACAAAAAAAAAAACACGCATCAGTCATATAAGCCTTTACATGCATATACACATTTCGCGAATGGTTTATCATAAAGAAAGTGTCGTCAATTAAATGCACTGTGTGTTTCTGCAGGGTGCAGCTTGAACAATCACGAACAAATAGTAAACATTACTGCACATGTAGGAGGTGACGTACTGCTGCCCTGCTCTTGTTCTGATCTTCAGACCACACCTCGGGACCTTAAGTGGAGGAAAAAGGACAAAGATGAGTGGGAGACTGTATCGACTAATCATGACCGATTTCAGCTCAGTAACGTGCAGTTTCGAGGAAATGTCTCTCTACTCATATCACACCTGACTGTAGAGGATGATGGACTGTACAGGTGTCAACCTGATGGTGATGGATGGACAGACATCTACCTCATTGTTAAAGGTACAATTATTATTATTATTAGTAGTAGTAGTGGTGGTGGTGGTGGTGGTGGTGGTAGCTGGAGGAGGAGGAAGACAAAAACCTCATGAGTCGTGGTGGTGTGATGAAGTAAAGTTACTTTTACTTTTAATTATTCATTCATGGTCAAATGTAATTACTGTGCAAATTATTCAGTGCACACATTTACTCATGTTATTGATCAAGTTCTCAGAGCTATAAACACATCAAATAAAATTTAGCTTATGTCATATTATTGAACAACTGGAGACTGAAAACTCTTTTGCCCTAAAGAGTTTTTTTCCCATGGGTGGGCCAGGAAGGGGCTTGTGGTGTTGGAGCTCCCATAAAACACATCGTTGTTTCAATTTGAGGTTCTTCCATATAACGTAAAACTGTTGATTTATTCCTCACGTAATAAAGCATGAATTTGCAATCCCAGGATATGAGCCTGAAATGTGCACAAACCTGTCTGTGTGATGTGCTTCTAGTTTAAAAGCCCTGGCTGGGGCAAAATCATTTTAAATTTTTTATAATAAAAGCTGCGTTGACATAGACTGGCTTGTGAATTTTGCACCTATACGGTATATTGCACCAAGCTGAATATCCTTGTGTTTAACAATGAATGGTATTATAACTATCATGCAAAGGTTACTCGGTATAGAGTATGTGTCTTTGTATGCGTGTGTGATGGGATGTCGGGATCAAAATGAACCCTAAACGGGAAACCTTTGCTGAAGAGACACGCAATCATAATGCAAAAGGAAAAGAAAATCCTCAGCACCCCCAATGCGCTCCTGTGTCAGAAACGTTAAGATTAGAACGTCTCTGTTGACTGTTATAAAGTGCTGACACTGGAGACTCCTTGCATATAACCCCACCCATTTTACACGCACTTTAATATGAACCAATCAGAATGAAGAATTTAATTTAATGCCATCATCTACTTAAAACTGAACATTTCAAGTCTTGTCTTCTATATTTCTAGAACAGGGCATCATAGAGCAACAGAACGCCACAGATTATAGGTTCCTCATCTTCATTCCTGTGGCGCTGCTGTTGCTCGGACTCGTGGGAGTCGTCTTTTGGAGACACAGAGGTGCGTAGTGATGGAAATACAGTGGATTCTGAGATTGCATCATGTGTGTGTGTGTGTGTGTGTGTGTGTGTGTGTGTGTGTGTGTGTGTGTGTGTGTGTGTGTGTGTGTGTGTGTGTGTGTATGCATCTCAAAATCTCTCTGCCTTGTTTTATTCTTTAGCAAAAAATCAAGCGCAGACACCAGGAAGTAAAGGACTGACAGAGCAGAAGAACGAGGAGGAAACACTGAGGAAAGAGTTTACCACACAGGTGAATACACACTCACACCTCCACTTACATTTCATCGTTTAGAGTCGTTATAAAAGTAATAAGCCTAAACTGTCATGGCGTCTAGCTGGTGGGTTTGGCTAGACCGGCTGATGGTGTGGTAGCCGTGGGCATGAGGGTAGGCATGAACGCAGAGGGGTGTGCAAACCGAAATTGTCTTTATTAACAAAACTCAAAACAGACACAAACCAACAAAGGAACCAAAACAACAAACGTAAACTAAAACTAGGGCTCAGGAAAGACACAGGGGACTGGGGACCGACACAGGGGACTGGGGACCGACACAGGGGACTGGGGACCGACACAGGGGACTGGGGACCGACACAGGGGACTGGGGACCGACACAGGGGACTGGGGACCGACACAGGGGACTGGGGATGAGGAAACATGGAGCTGGAGCTAACTAAGGACACATAGGGGAACAAGAGACAAGGCTGGACAGGACATGGCTGGAACTAGGGACAGAGACTGGACTGGAGGGACAGAGACTGGTTAGTGGGGTTAGTAGCTACACGGAATATGGAGACACAGGATGCTGACCAAACCGGGTTAGTATCTAATGGAGTTAGTACGGACCTAAAGAGGAAACAGAACACAAGAAAGGCGCACATGAGGCCATTCCAAGCTAGCGGCTAACCTACTAGTGACCAGAACCACTAGCAGTCAATCCCACTAGAGGCTAGCCAACTGGAGGCTAACCCTACTAGGGGCTAACCCTACTAGCGGTCTAGGCCTACTAGTGGCTAACCCTGCTAACGGCTAAGCCTTCATGTGGCTACACATACAAAGGAAGACACAGAACAGTACTTACACAGTACACAGGAGGAGACACAGCCTAACTAAACACTGAACAAGGCAGCTCCATGAATCCATCAGAACAAGGAACATACAGAAAACAAAACTAGAGCCCTCTGAAAACAAAGGTTACAAAACAAACTTAAAGAAACAAAAAGGAATGCCCACATGACTGTATACAAATAAACAATCAACGGTCAACAAAACAAACAAACAATATTCAACAACAAATAATGCTCGACCCAGTTTCCCAGAACAAACTGCTATTTATAGAAACTAATGAGCCACCTCAGTTCAGGTGAGCACTCATCACCTGACTGAGTTGCCTTCTGGGAAACTGAGTCGACCAACAAAAACTACAGACAGACAGGCATGAACAGTGACCTCTAGTGGAGGTTCCTAACATAAACCTAACCCTGATTTTCAAATTTATGTAACAGAGCTAGCATATTTGTAGAAGTGACTGAACATAAGCTCGCATTTTCATCAAACACGTTTTAGGTTCAAATGTCAGAAGTCTTCTGTTAGAGGATAAAAAAAAGTAATGTCTATGTAGAAAAACAGAAAATGCCACATTTCCAATGCCGATTTTAGTTTTGTGTTGGATTTTGTGGAAAAACTATGATTTATCAGTACAGAATTTTACCCAACCAGCAGAGGTCACCACTGCCAGAGCGTAACCGTAGCTCTAGATCTCTACCTCCAGTTCATGTTCTGGTTTTAGCATACAGTATATAATCTAGAGCAGGGACCACACGTTATGTTTATTTAATTAATCATCATGTTTTTTAAATTTCCTTTCATTCTTCCTTTCTGTTTTAGCAGCAAAAGAGTGAAAAAAATTAAAGCTCTGACTAATATATTTCCACAAATTAAATTTAAGTTCAAATAACCGTCCCTTTAAAGGAACTAGTAGTTCATATTTTCATATTTACACATAAAACATTTTTTACTCCATTAATTCCTTCACCCTTTTAAAATGTATCTTAATTGTTTTTTTTTTATTTGTATTAAACATTTTAATTTAACTTAACAACGAACGATTTTTTTGTATTTTTAGTCCTTTTTTTTAAGTGCAAAAGCATATATAACATGCTCTAAGAACATTCTGGCGGCACAGTGTCTTAGGCGTTAGCAGTGTCACCTCACACCTCCAGGGTCCAGGTTTGATTCCAGTCTCGAGTATGTGTGCATTTGCATGTTCTCCCCATGCTTGGTGGGTTTCCTCCGGGTACACTGTTTTCCTCCCACAGTCCAAAGATGTGCTGATTAGGCCAATTGCATTTCCCCAAATTGTCCAGAGTGTGTGAATTAGAGTGCTAGTGTATATGTGTGTGTGTGCCATGCAATGGATTTGCATCCCATGCAGGCTGTACCCAGCCTCGTGCCCTAAGTCTCCAGGGATAGGATTCAGGCCCCCCATGACCCTGTATACAGGATGAATGATGAATGAGTGATTTTGATTTTGATTCCACTTAACATATTTTTACAATCAAGAAATCAAGGATGCATAATTAATATGTGAGCAATTAACCAATCCCATAATGCAAAATCTTTGCACAAGCCAATATTTGCCTGAAGTTTGAGGGTTTTTTTTTTATTATTAAATTAGCATTTTGAGAAAAATATATATTTATATCTCAATGAACTTAAGCATGTGTGTGTGTGTGTGTGTGTGTGTGTGTGTGTGTGTGTGTGTGTGTGTGTCTTTTGCTCTCTTTGCAGGATGACATCATGTACACCACTGTGGCTCACACTAACACAACTCCAAGATCCAAAGTTGTTAGCATTGAGGAAAGGACAGAATACGCCATCATCAAATTAAATGAATAGTCAAAAAAAAATATATATATATATATTTTACTTCTTTAACTTGTACACAACATACTTATGTTCCACCTTTCCTGGCCTGCTAGCATACAACCTTCTTGCTATTATGCTTCATAACGGATACAGTATGAACATGCTGACAATATTCTAATTGTAGTGATGATCTAAGATGTGTATGTAAAGGCATGTGATCTAAAGACGTGTACATAGTGTGACATCAGGACAGATGAAAAAAAAATGTTGCGTGTGTTACGTGTTTGTTCTTGTGGTTTCACTTCTCATATTTAAGCCACTATTACAGACTCGTCTTGAGTTGTGTGATGTATGACTAATTCTGGTTTCTTCTCATTTGTATGTGACATATAGTTCAGTATATTTATAGTATTTATCGCAAGAGTGTGATAATGCTAAAGAGCTTAGGGGAATATATTACTATTAGTCCAGTAAGAGCCATAAGAGATTGGACAGTAAGCAGGTCATGTGTAGTTGTGTACACCTTGCTTCCATTATTAACCACAGACTTATACCCCTGACTGTACGCTATTAAACTGAGCTAAATAGAGCAAAATAGCAAAACTGTTTTTGTTTTGTTCGCTTGTTGGTTTGTTTGGTCTAATGGGTTCTAACAGGTTGTACTGGCCATATTTATACAATTACTGACAAGAGGCTTATCCAAACACAAACAGGCCCATATATACTGTAAATCAGTGCATTTCAAAAGATAATAATACGGTAAACAAAATGTGTTTATTTGCAGATTTTAAAATATTAGGATACTTGATTTCAAGTTTGAGTAAATTAATATTCATATTCAGTATAAATATCGTGTAACTGCTGACTTGACAGTTATCCAAGCTGATCATCGACACCCAGTACACAGAGAATAAACCACACAAGGTGCTGAATCGAAGCATATTAATGGAAAGTTGACGAAAAAGGAAAAAAAAAAGAGTGTGAAAGGAAAAAGTGCACAAGGAGCAGGAATGATCGCAGGCTTAAAAAATGTCAAGCAAAGCCAATTCAAGAATTCGGGAGAGCTTTACAAGAAGTAGAGTTTGGCCAATAGTCAGTGCATTAAGAACCATCACGCACAGATGTTTTCAGATGAACAATCTAAAGGAAGTTGCTTGAAATCAACTGTGCAGTTTAAACAGTTAGTGATGATTTGGGGTGTCATGTGATCTGGTGTTGTTGTTCGACTTTCTTTTATCAAGTTCAGAGTCAACACGGCTCTTTAGACCAGGACATTTTAGACCACTTCATATGTCTATCTGCTGATAAGTTTTATGGAGAGCCTGATTTCCTATTCCAGCAGGAATAGGAAACCACCTGCCCAGAGTGCCAAAACTATTACTTACACATTTGCTGATTATGGTTACGGTGCCAGCCAACTCCCCTGACCTGACTGTCTATGGGCTCTTGTCAAGAGGAAGATTAGAAACACACGACCTAACAATACAGACAAGGTATAAGCTGCTATCAAAGCAACCTGGTCTTCAATAAGTCCTCAAAAGCCCACAGGCTGATCACTTCCACGCTATACTGATGAAGTAACACATGCTTAAGGAGTCCTGATCAAGTATTTAAGGCATAAAT
>JAAGKR010014127.1:2226-12351 GCA_011419295.1 Clarias macrocephalus
GAAGAAACCCACAGAATTTGTTCCAGAGCGCGTCATCGGTAACCAGGCAACCAAGCCTCACTGAAGCGCTTTCCAAAAGACGTCATTTCAACCACAGAGCACCAACCAATAAGCCACGATCTTCAATTCCCTTCGCTGGAGGCGAACCATGAGAACAAAAAGTAATGCAAGTATACAAACAAAGCTGTAGACCTTGCTGAAAAATGGTGCTCGTTTCATAACTAAAACCGTAAGATTAAACCCAAGACTCTGCTCTTGTCACTTTCTTTGGTCTAGTAAACAGTATTAGATGAACTTCATTAATTTTCACCCTACAAACTGTTGATGTGTGTGCGTGTGTTCAAGTAACGTAGTTTCATGTATCGTAGATTAACCCACAGTTCAAATAAATTCTTGTTTCTTTATAAAGAATTGGTAAGATACTCTCTTTCTCCTGTATTTTGCAAGCTAAAAGCTAAAGCTAATGCACAAAGCACTATGGGACTGAGGTCAAAACGCAACTGAACAAAGAACCGTGCCGGATATCAGCCTCAGATCTGCTCCTGTTATGTGTAATGTTACAGATGGTTAATGAATTGTTGTATGTAATTTATTGGAGCTCATCAATGTTACTGTAGTGACATATAATGTACACTGCTGTATAATGTAGTGGTTTAATCATAGCTAGAGATCTTCTGAATAGTTCGCTGTGTGCTTACACAATGTATGTAACAGTCAAGAAAAGGGGCTTTTGTTCAGGTTCTATCTATTCTATTATAAAGTCATTAAATATGTGTTTATACTACATACTTATAATATGTAGGCTTGTGTGTTTTCCTTCTCACAGTGAACTGTATGTAAATCAACCCCCTGTGTATCAGCTGATTTCTACACCAGCTTTACATCCTGAGCAGAAGGTTAGTGCTCAGAAGTATTCACCCCTCTTTTCAGGAACACCACTGACCACGTCTTAATAAGGGGACAGGACACACACGTCTGTCTCTTCATGGACGTAATGTGTGTGTTAATGAATGGGGTAGTCAGGGACAAATTGTGCAGCAATACTCAATAATTGTACACAGCATTAATAATAGCTTGCATTCTATAAAATTTATGAAATGTGTGTGTGTGTGTGTGTGTGTGTGTGTGTGTGTGTGTGTGTGTGTGTGTGTGTGTGTGTCAAACTGCATAGTAACATCACAAAGTCCTTTTACCAGACACTTATATTAACATCATGTCTTTATTTCCCCCCGGTTGTAGATTGCGAGGACGGAGCCTTGATCCTCTGCCTTCTTGCACCACCAAGAGCTTCATCAATAATCTCCCAGAGTTATCAACTTTGATTGGATCTCCATCTGACGCCACAGAAACTCGCTCCCTGGTATAATCACTACACACGCACTTTAAAACAGACTGCTCGAAAATTAGAAACGCGAATGGCATCAAACTAAATTGTTAGTCTTTTATTTATATATTTAAATGTATATTTTATTTATAATGCATACGTTCTGTAACTAACTTTACATATCTTACAATTCCAGGCAGAGAAAATAATATACAACAGGGGGTCAAATCAAACCAGGGCTTGTAATGAAGTTTCTATTGAATGAGAGCATTAAACCCCCAACATCTCCCCAGCCCCTATTTCTGCTGTTTACACATCTAAAAAGTTCATTCCAGCATTTAGGAGCAGATAAACTTAATACTTTAGAGAAAGAAAGAAATTTACATTTGTGGAAAAGTTCAATGGATATGAATACTTTTGCAAGGCACTGTTTGTAATCTAGTTAATAAACAGTCATTCAGTCAGACGTTTCTATTTAATGTAGAATGTAGAGTTAATTTTATGAATGTTTTTGACATTTTGAGTTACTTTGATTTAATACATTTCTCTATTCATTTAATAAATCACATAAGAAAAATATGGTACAATTGAAATGTTTATTTTGACAAGATTAAGATTGCCAAAGAATCACAAAAACATTTAAAAACACAATGAAGTTTTTTTTGCTTTTCCAGATGAGCTTTTTTATTGGTGTCCGATATAAGACATGAAAATGGAACAATTTGCCTTAACCCTTAGGAGTCTGCAGGTGTTTTGGGGCCCTGGAGATGTTCTGACATGTCCAAACATTTGTGTATTTTTCAATCACTGTATTCAGCACGAACTGGGCTACAGTAATATGCGAGCAGCAAGTACAGTATGTACAACAAATAAAAGTTTGCATGATTATTGAAAACAGCACAAAAGTAAGTCACTAGAATAAGACCACAAAACACATTCATAACTTTTGTGACCTCAGTCTTGTAGCCTGGAGGTTTTACTTCAAAGTGATGTTCATCCTGCTCACACATTCATACATTACATACATATGCTGTAATTCACACCAGAGAAGATAAAGACCTCCTGTCCTGCCTCAGGTCATTATCAGATAATGAAGAGCGACAGAAATTCTGTGCCTCTCTTTGGTTTCACATGGATTACATAAACTGAGAATGTTTGTAGTGTGATTTGCATCATATAAAAGTAGAATCTTTATGCTTTTTATAGATGTTTTTCATTTCTGTGTCTGCAGTATTCGCAGTTTCAGTTCATTTTAGTGACACATTTCAAAAATATTTTTTGCATAAGCAAATGAGCCATAAGCAAATCAAATTCAATATATTATGAAGTATATTGTTAAATATAAAATTGCATATATTTAAATATATTTTTTGATATATGAAAAGCGGCAATTCCTTACATATTTTTCAATATATTGTAATGTATTAATACAACATATTATTCAGTATATTGTGAATATATTTAGATCATATCACTAAATCATTCAATATATTGACAGGTAATATCTAGAGAACTATATTTTCTTTGAGTAAGGGTGGTAAGTGTGTCCAGTTGCAAATTTAGTGAAAATGATAATGTTATCATGCTACAATTCACTGTGTAGATGCAAAGTCCAGAATTAACTTACAGCCGTAGGAAATAGGATTCTTACTCGTCACAGAAGCCAGTCAAAAATTTGTTAAAAAACTGCAAGTTTAATCAAACAAAATGTCAAATTCCAGTTGGTTCCTGTATCCCATGATATCACACTTGTTAAAACCATAAACTCGTGTTTCCTCAAACGTTTAAACACAAGTTTTCCACCAAAAAATAAGATGGTAGGAAAATTGTTTCTCCCTTTTTATAGTATTAGAAATAATACTATATATATATATATATATATATATATATATATATATACACACACACACACACACACACACACACACACACACACACATTTACATATGGGAAAAAATACAATATTATTTCGATATTGTATTCAATAATACAAATTATTTATGGATTAAATTGGCTCCTACATACCAGCCCCTAATTGTCTTTGACTTTAACAAAACAATTACCTCTCTTACAACAAAGAGCCATAATAAACTTTTTTAAGATAATATGTAATCTCAAAAAAATCTTAAAACAAACAACAAAAAAAACCTTTTAAGGTGATGTTAACCTGAAATTAGACCTATAACAGATCCTTTGATTAGGATTGTGTGCGAGACTATAAGTCTTCCTCTAAAAGCAAACAAAGCTTAATAACAGGCTGTAAATCTCCTTAGCGCATGAATGCAAGAGTCAGTATCCAAAGAGCTGGCAGTCTCAATGTGAACAGCTCTTATTGTCAGGCAAGTAAAGATTACCCCATACCGCTTAACCAATGACCATTTGGCAAAAAGTCTGTCCCAGGGAAGGTCAGCCATGACTTGTTTGCCTGTAACTCTGCACTGGCATTTGCAAACAGTGCATTAAGACAGAATTTTTCTGATGGCCGTTTGTGCTTTTGGAATCCAGTATTTCTCTTGCAGCTTTGACAACATGTGATTATGACTGCAGTGCCCAACATCTACATGAATTGATCTTAAGATCATATTTAAAACATGGTGGTACTTTGCCAAAATTTCAGGATGTCAAGGAAAGCATCTACAGTAAGTCCTCTTGAGGCAATGTCAGCTGGGTTGGGCAAAGAACTTACATACCTCCATTATGACACCTTAGAGAGCTCGCTGATTGTAGTTACCCTGTTGGCCCCAAAGGTACGGAACCGTGTGCTTCCATTGTTCAGATACTTCAGGACTGAAGTACTGTCTGTCCAAAATACAGACTACTGAAGAACCAAGTCCAATTCAGATTTCAGTATATTGTCCATCCTAGCAGCCTCTGTAGCTGCAGTGAGTTCAAGATGTGGTACAGTAACTGATTTTACTGGAACAACCCTTGTGTTACCCAAAATAAAGGCACTATGTTGGTTACCCCTGTGATTCTCCATGAGTAAGTATTATACTGTGTCATAACCCAGCTCACAGTCATCTGCAAAGTGATGCAGTTGTGCTGAAGTAACTTCGCCAAAGTTAAGTGGCTTTATGTATCGCATGACCTGAAAGTCATTTAAGTTCTGATGACTAGCCAGCCACAGATTCCACTGATGTCTGAGAGTTTCGGGAATACTTTCATCCCATTCATGTTTTGTTCTACAAAGCTCTTGTAGTATTTGTTTTCCAAGAAGAAAGTATTCCAAGTGTATCATAAATGGAACTGACCATGGACAAGATACCTTTCCTTGTAAGAGGCCTTTCCTGCAGTGTAACTTGGAATAGCAAAGTATCTGTTTCAACACACCACTGAACCCCTAGGGCTCTTTTCAATGGCAACTTGTCCTTCTCCAGATCCAAGTCCTTCACTGTCTTTGCTTTGCTCTCCTCACTTATGGATGCAAGTATATGACGACTATTGGACATTCACTTGGTCAAATTAAATCATTTTAATGGACACACCTCCCTTAACTAATGCATAATAGCTATACCTTTCTGTTCCGTAGCTACAGATGTCAAACAGTCATTCATATAGAAATTACTAAGGACTGGCTGAATTACCTCTGATCTGTACTGTGCACTGTTGTCTTTTTCACTGCTTTGTAGAGCATCGATTGCACAAATTGGGGAGAATGTGGCACTAAATAAGTGAACATTCTGTATTCCTCCATTTCCTGAGCTGTGTCCCCTTTAGGCCACCAAAGAAATCTCAACAGGTCTTTATCTTTAGCAGGACCTCTAACCTGATGAAACATCCCTTCCACATCTGCTGCAAGTGCTATTGGCTTATGTCTGAATCTCATCAACACACCAATAAGAGAATTACTTAAATTCGGTCCTTGTAATAGCTGAGAGTTGATTGATTTTCCTTGGTAAATAGCTGTGCAATCAAAAACCACTTAAAGTTCGTGTTTTTGTGGGTGATACACCACATAATGTGCCAGGGTTTCCTTCCTTTTCACTTGCAGGAACCTTTTCATCATGACCTTTTATTAACATTTCCTCGATGAAACTACAATAGTCCTTGTGGAAATTCTAATTTCTTTTGAAGTTTCTTTTCAGACATTGCATGCAAGGAAGCAACACCATAGTTGTTGGGAAACATTACATCCTTCTTCTTCAATGGAAGGTCAATGCAGTAATGTGTAATCAACAAGCTCTATGGACTGTGATACTGACTCCATAAACTGCCTGTCCTCTATAGACATTTCCAATTTTTCAGCTTGCTTACACTCAGCAAAATCGTAACTCATTTGCTGTTGAATTAGGTTCTCCAGACTTACTATTGATATCCTGGTTGCCATCACCCGGGGCCTTCCTGTGTTTCTGTTATTTTGGATGTTCTTTCTCCAGTGGTCAATTTACAATCCAGCCCAGGGTGGTCTTAACAGCATAGGGTCCATCTCTTCTGCTGTTTCCATGGCTCTAGAACTTTCGGTACATTTATTCCTATTAGCAAGCCAATACCTGCATTGATCTGAGGAAGATGCACCTCTTCAAGGTACCTGCATTTCTTAACATCCTTCTGTTGTGGAATGTTTTCTTTTTTAACTGGAATCTCACTTTGTGAGAACACCTGCGGGAGGTCTACATACTTGTTCTCATTCAGTCCGCTTATTTCCAGTTTGGTAAAAACATGTGTGCTAACAGACCTTTCCTGTCCCATAGTACGCAGCAGGATGTTTGTTTTCCAACTGGTTAGCCTTAGCGCATTCATTAGCTGTTCTGTGGAAAAATGTTGCAGAACTTCCCAGTATCCAAGAAGCCATAGGTCGTAACCTCATGATTGCCCCTTTTAGACTTAACTCTAACTGGTATGATGGCCAATGAGCACACTAAATGACCAGCCCCAGTACAGCCACAAGTTTTGCTGGTTAGAGTGACTCAGTGATGTCAGTGGAGCTTTCTCCATCTTGGGATCCTGGAAAAACTGACTTCCTTTCTGGGATATGAAGGAAGGTTGGATGCTTTAGTGAGCATTTCTTATAAATGAGTCTTTTTTACTCATGTGACCTGGTAACAAGCAACCATAGCACAACCCTTTGGATTTCAAAAAGTCAAGTTTTTCTTTGTGAGGCTTATGTTTCAGAATGTTGCATGTGTCCAATGCATGGCTTTTATTACAGCATAAGCAGAGGGTTCCATTGCTTGCTTTTTTTTTGCCCCTTTCTTTGCTATTTGGGTTTTAAGTTCTGAAACGGGTGTCAAACATGTTGCAAATGTGGGTCTTTCATTTGTAAGTTACTTTTGTTTACTTTACAATTGAGATTGTCTTTTGCTGTTTTGTTATCCTGAATGTTACCAAACAGTGGATTTATCCGTTTGTCCACAAAACTGAATGTAAAAAAAGAATGTAAATTCAAGCTGATTTCTGTTAAAAACTGGAATATCCATTGGAGGGAGAGTGGATATATACTGCTGTTTTTTGAAAATCTCAGCTATGTCATTTTGACGTTGCATGATATGACACAAACTTTCTGTATCTACATGTGCAGGAATACGGACAACTGCCCTTGGTTGCTGTGATTTAACAAATTACTGTTGCCCATTGCTGACTATTGGATCTACATTAGCATCATGTGCTAACTCTCGACAGTATGTATTCGGACGTACCAAGTTGTAGCTTTAATATTTTCTGCAGTTATGGCAGCCCTTGCCGTGCCACCAGAAGCACCAGAAACACTACTAGCTGGTTCATACATGGACAGAACATGAAGTTTGGCTTAGCAGTTTGGCGCTCTAACTCTTCTTTCTTTGCTCAGATTCCTCCCTCTCAAGCTTTTGATGCTGTTTTAAGGCATTAGTTTATGCCAACAACTCTGCCCTTTCAGCTTCAATTCTCATCCTAGAAGAAGCTGTAGATGACACACCTGAGGCCACATGCAAGAGAGGAAGTTGTGAAGAAGAAATAACCAGTGAGACGCTGTCAGTACTGTCAACCTCTGCATCACATTGCTCTGCCTCTTTGGATTGGAGTTTAACTCTTTTGATCCAATCTTTGACCTCGTCTTTGACCCAAGTGCCTAACTGCTTGAGACTTAGGTTTAAACCATATAATTGACCTAAATATGCCTCGTCTTCAGACATAAGCTCTCTGCTTGCATTATTAATGTCTTGAAATGCAAAAAAGGACCGTGCAAACTCACCCTCAATAAATTCATACACAGTGTCAACATTACCATCGTCCATGAGCAAATTTTTCAATTTCTTGAAATTTTACATGGTTTACCTAGTAGTTACATCATTGTTTCATTGTTCGCTTCTCCTTAAGTCAACTAGATACTTAATATTCATTAGATGTATGTGAATTTTGTTAGGCCCGATTGACTGGCACCTCCCAGTTACATAATTTTTCCTCCTCTCATCTCATATTTATTCATGTCTGGGTGGCCTTGACAAATCTTATTTTCTTTTTCCCTTTTTCGGGAGAAAGTTTGGTTTGTTCCTTTTTTACTAACCAGACTATTGACCACTGCTGGTGAAGACTTTCTTTGGAGGCGCAATTTTGCAACAAATCTTCCTCCTCAAGATGCGTAAGTACTCTGTATGTTTCTCACAACTGTACAAAAACTTAAACACTCAGGACTGCACTGTTCACAACTGTTGCATATATTGTATATTGTATATATAATGGCCTACCTCATTCCACTCTCAATAACAAACTGCATACATGTATAAAAAAAAAACTTCTCAACCGCAGTATTATAACCATGGTATATTTACCAAAGTTTCCATTTCCTTACACAAACCTACTGTACATCAAAAGTCCCTTCCTTTGGCCATTTCATCAGTAACCTTAGTCCTCTTTTGCCATTTATTTGATGTCCTGTAGTCTCTGATACCACAACGTTGACCTTACTGCTTTATCTTATGATTATCTACATATTTTATTGTTAAATCTATTTCAGATGACATGCAATATTATACCATCACATAATAATCCACCTTTCTTAACATTACCAATAATGATGGCCACTCTTCCTTTTGAATAATTTTCCTATTTTCCTATCATTACTAGAATACAGAGAATCCCTTCTCCAGCAACTTGATTACTGCTACAATGGTAGTTCAGGGTTCAAACTAATTTATTTGTAAACACTTCACTCTATCCTTTTATTTATAGGGCTTATTCATTCATACTTTGTCCCTTTTCTATGAAATCGGGTTAATTCATGCACATATTGTCCCCCCTCCACACTTTTTTTTGGGAGGGCTCATTCACTCACACTTCTTCCATCTGGCAGCTGCCCCCCTCTGATGAATTCCTTCCACAACTCCCTTTAGGGAACAGACCCTGTCCACTGGATGCAGAGCTTACGTTCTCACTCTTTACATTACAGTTAATAATCAAGGAATTTGCTTTCCATAGCTTCAGTTATCTGCATAATGATCTCTGCTGACCACTGGGTGAATTGATTTCTCACCACACTGGGCTGTAGGATGCAGCACTTTCAATTCAATTCAATTCAATTTTATTTCTATAGCGCTTTTAACAATGGTCATTGTCTCAAAGCAGCTTCACAGATATGAAAAGAAAATGAAAAGAAGACTTATGGAAATGTATATATGTGTAAGAAAAATGTGTCTAGATAATGAGATTGTCCCTGATGAGAAGCCGAGGGTGACGGCGACAGTGGCAAGGAAAAACTCCCTGAGATGGCAATAGGAAGAAACCTTGAGAGGAACCAGACTCAACAGGGAACCCATCCTCATCTGGGTGATAACAGATAACAGAAATTGTATAACATCATGTGTGTTATGCAGATGAAAGTTCGATATAACAGAAGTTATTTAAATTAACACAAAGTCCAATTCAGTTCAGGGATGAGTCAGCAGGTGCAGAGGGCAGATGGGGGTCTGGATCACTGGGAGCTCAGGAGCAGCATGTGTAGCTCCAAACCAACATGAAGAGGAATCCAGCTTCAGTGAGACTGACTTACCTGCTTTAGCTGATGAGACTACAGCTTCTCTCAAATGCGACACTGAGGCGACTAAATATTAAAAGTCAGATGGAGATCCTGAGCCATTTCCATACAGTAAGTTTATATCCATGTGTAACCCTTTTCTTAACACTATGGGTTAATTTAATTGTTTAGTCCACAAGAGTCCTGGATCCCCGGCAGTTAGATGGTGAATTAGGCCGGTAGTTTCTTTACGTTCTGTTTAAACTTTAGCAGTACCTCGGTTTTCTCCTAAATTTAATTAACATCACTAGACCCAATGAATTACCAGAATACTAATTGCAAAGAGAAAGAAATGAATATTTATTGCTTTACAATAATGGAATAGTTTTTCTTTTCAAAGCAACAAAATAAAAGCAGTAAATAAAACAATAACCCCCACTATTTTCCCAAAAAAAAGGTATTAGCTACTGATTCAGCTCAGTTCAAAATATACTTAAGTCAGTCAAACAGTTCAAATGTTCATGAGTCAGTCAAATAGTTCACAAGCTGGAGCGATAGCTATCGTTGGGGCCCATATCGTTGGTGCACATTAAACAGACGAGGAATCCCAATGTAAATCCCACTCGAAAAAGGAGTCTACTTACTTTCTCCAAGTAGTCAATGAAACAATCATTTAGTTACCGAACACCACGAAGACTCAGTGTCCATCACGAGCTGTCTTGAATCCTAGACAAATCCAGCCAATCCAATTCGGATGAAGAAAAACATACTCTGTCTCGTTTTGCTGCACTTCTGAAGAATCCGGTGGAGATGATGTTTTACTCACAGTTCGTGAAACTTAAGAATAATTGTCTTTCCAGCCGCTAGTCCTTCG
>JAAGKR010014128.1:0-12344 GCA_011419295.1 Clarias macrocephalus
GCTTACAGAACTTAATTCCCTTGGACTTTGGGAAGAAAATGTAATAACCTGAGGAAACCTACAAAGCATATGGAGAATATGTAAACTCCATGCAGACAGACATTAGATGAGTTTTGATTCTCCAATGCTCCAGTGCTAAGGCTAAAATGCTAATCTGTAAGCCAAGCTGATTTACTAACAGGTTGTATTGGGGATTGAAAATTTCCTATGAGTCACATAACCTGGCACTGTTCATATTTCATTTTGGGGTGTTTCTGATATAAGTAAGCAAACAAACATGGGTGTGGTGTTTGAATGAATTGTAAATTGGTGGGTGGAGTCAATGCACATAACTAAGTCTTTTGATTCTCTAATACACACCAGGGTTACGATATGATAATGATTTTATGAGGTTATGTTTCAATGATGGCATAATGATATTACAAGGTTACGACAATGTAAAGATTATGGTCCTGTTTGCCATCATGTTATGTTACATAGTGGTAGTATGATGTTAGTTTACAATGATGCTATGATGATGATACTCGGATATAAGGAGGTTATGATGATGTTAATATGGTGTTACAATGAATGTACATGATATTCCATGGTTATGATGATGATAATAATGATGATGATGATGATGATGTTGTAACAATTATGCTACAAGGTTACGATATTGTAATTATGCTGTTACAAAGTTGAAATGATGCTATGATGATGCTTCTGTACATGTTAATGGTGATGTTATTACGATTTCACAAGGTTATGATGATTTTACAAGGTTATAATGATCTTAGAATGATGGTATGATGATGGTACAAGGTTGCAGTTGTGATGATGTTATACAGCTACCATAATGTTATGAAGATGTTACCATAATGTATCATGATGTTACCATAATGTCATGATTATGTGACAAGGTTAATGTGACGTTACAATGATGTGACCATGAAATTACAAGGTTCTTTCAATGTTGCAACTATGTTAAAATCATGTTACAAGCTTATGATGTTGCTTGTACCAACAATCAAATTTACAGCTAAATTACTAGAATATAATTACTACATTATCAAATGTATCTCTAGACAGTTTTTTTCACGAACTTTGAAATGTGTTTGAAACTAATTTAGAAGCAATGTTGAGCATTTACATATTTCTAAAAATGAGCAAGATAATCAGCTGAGAATAAGAAAACATAATCCTTGAAACATCCAAAAACAGGTTTAATAATCTTATGTTTGATGCATAATGATCTCAGAATGAAACACATTAGATAACATTGCCCATATACAGGATATTTCTACTTGCTTATGTATGAGCCAGAAATAATTATGTTTGGGCAGGTTGTGGTGATGCCGCATTAAAGCTAAAGGTAGAAGTGAGAATTAATTGTTAAAGAATACATAGAGACATTTCAGTGCGTTTTCATCACTAGTTCTCACTTTTATTTGGGGTGTTGGGTGGTAATCATCCGGCAAACGTCAAGACAGATTTGGTATTTACTAGTTTGCCATCTGGTATGGGCGACCTTTTCATGAGCGCCCGGACATGACATTATTATAATCAGGGTAAATTTAGCTACATGTGATCTATTTTACACCTCCAACTGCAGCAGTCTTTAAAACATGGGTTTCATTTACATTTCTACACACACTGTCAAACCTCTTATCATCTTAGCAAATGAGATATTCGGAATTCTCTTCCTGCCTATTTATGACTTCCTAAAATAAGATTACACACAACCAAATATAAGATTATTAAGCTGATTTCTAGTCCAATGTTACTGAAATTGCAAGTGCAAAATGTCTCGTTGTATTGGCAGAACATTTTGCCAGTTTTTAAGATTTTTTTTCTTAAAAGTAACAAAATCATCTTCCAATATAATAAGACATTTTATAAGGTGGTATATAAGAATTTTAGTAATATTTGACTAAAAATAAGCAGAATATTTTCATATTTGGTTTGTTGGAACTTAATTTTAAGAAATCATAGATATATTTTTCTAGATTAAAGAATGTTTCACTTGCTAAAATGTCATTTTTATTCTGTGTATACTACAGTTATAGTACACTCAGTTTCATAAAGCTCTATGCAGGTCAAGAGCTGTTTTGAACTATTTGGCTTTCCAGCTAGCAAGACTTATACTTTAATGTTACATCAGATCATGGAAATTCTGAGAAATATCTCAAGTAAGGAAATTCATTAAAACAAGGAATTCTCATATAAAAAAGGTGCAAAACATGCCAACATAGCAATTGAAAATGTCTTGAATCTAGATAAATGTACTGTATGTATTTTTTTACGTCTGATCACAAAAAAACAACCATAAGATTATTCATTTTAAGTTTTTTTTTTTTTTACTTTTAAGTAAATTTCCTGTTCCAGTTAGGTATTTTTTTATGTTATAAATGTTTAAAACTTGACATTATTTACTCATTTAAAAAGCTGAATTTGTCTAGAAATCAGCATAATAATTATATATCTGAATCAAATGTCATTTGTTTTATTCTGATCTTTAAAAAAATATATAAATTAAATGTGAATAGATCTAAATTAAAAATCACTTATAAAAACAGCAGCTAATTTCTCATTTTAGATTCTGTTATTGTATGATCAAGTAAGTGTGTGTGTGTTTGTGTGTGCATGTGTGTGTGTGTTCTCCATCTGGATCATCTCATCAAGTGTTTGACGAGAAGATGAGTCAAAGCAGGTGCACCAGAGCGGGAAACACACACTTCTGCACTGCTGGAGATCAAGAACCCTCCTACGCAGGTGAGAGCCTCACCCGAGGGGGTCCGGACTCCGTATGAACCTACAAACTCACTGTTTGCGCTTGATGTTTTCAATCATACGTTGAACCGATGAATCCTTTAAAATTGTTTCATGAATCTTAATGCATACGAGCCTTACATTAATGAGCATATACTCATTGTCATTTGAGACATTTTCACCTTACGGTCGAGTAAGTACCCCGGTGGGTTTAACACAGTGCTGCTTCTTAACGTTTAAAAACGTCGAAGTACAGAGCAGTAGGGTAAAGCTATCGCTACAGGAACATTACTTTGATCAACCTTCTGTATATATTTTACATAGAAATTAGGAACTGTGACTGACATCTATAGCGTGTCTATAACAGATGCGACTAATCTGCTAGGTTTTGCCCCTGTTGACACTTAGCATTTAGATTTGCTTTAAATATTTGATGGTTGTCTATGGGGGGGGGGCGCCGTCAGGATTCGAGGTGTTATGACACTGTGACAGAGAGATGACTGGAACAGCTGGAATGCAGAAGGAGGGGGAAGAAAAACTGCATATCGGCAGCGAAATGAGCTCGAGTGCTATGTAATTAATGGCATTTGAGAAATGACTCGAAAATCAAGTTTGACAACTGTGTTTTCACGGCCTGTCTGGAATAATAGGGGGAGTCAAGACGATTTATGCTAAAAACAAAACAGTGAGTGTGTGCGTAGTTAGCAACGAACGGTGAATTAGACAGTGACTGAAATGCTGGTGAAAGGTAATCCTCGACTCCGTCCACTCCGCTGATGAGGGGGTGTTTTAGATGTCATTTCTCGTGTGGGTGGCTGCTATTGTCATTCCCTTGTCTCAATGCTCTTTTTCCTCTTCCTTTCATTGTTAGCAATGATGCTAATTTTACCTCACTGCTAGAGACGCTAACCTCTCCTTTTTCACGCCCCAAGACCCTTTATACTGGGTGTTACACTCCTCATCTAGACTCGACACACGTCTCTCAGGCTAGACACGCAAACTACACACATTGTTTTCAAAATACAGGTCTTGCCTCTCTTTATTTCTTGCATTCTTTTCTCTGGCGCTTTCTCATTCCCAGGAGAGAGGCACATTCTGCCCGAACCTGTGTGCAGCCACTCATTTACATTTAAAGTGGCTGCTGAGGGCTCGCCGAGGCCTGTGCAGTCTAATTCCAGTCTGAGTGTGTCTCAGTGGCCTTCCGAGGCTGAGCTGAGTGTCTATGCAGTGGCCTGTCTAAGCTCTGATTGTATCACTGTGGTTCTCCTAATTGCATTGTAGAAACCCTTACAGTTTGATTAAAGTGTTATGGCTGATGGAGTGGGGGGTTTCTTTGCTCAAACGTTTCTCTTTGATATCTCGAGAGATTCAATACTGATCGAAGGCCGTATGGTTCTTTAAGGCATCCCCTTTCTGACGTTAGCCCTTGAATAACAATGACAACAAGGTTGAATTTAAACAAGTAAGTGATCGAGTAGGTTCTTCAGCTTGGTGTGCTAGAGGACATCGTTTTATCCAATGCCCAGAGCATTTACTTTGATCAGTAGTAAAATAAATACCATCGTTCCGGAAGGAGGGCTACACTACCCTACACTGGTTGTGTGGCTCTATACCTACTTCACTTCACGAAATGTGAAAATAATTCCAAGACAAGAGGTAAAGTGGGTCCCGATCATCGTCCCAATTACTTTTATTGTTTTTGAAAGACGCTTTTATCCAAAGCAAGTTACAAGTCAGGCAGAATCCAATCTAGTTAAGAGCTTTACTCAAGAGCTGCGGATAGCAAATGAGTGATGGCCCAGTGCCAACCACCATCCACATGAGGAAAAGTGTGATGAACTCATTGGAAAATGGCTGCCAAAGCACATATGCAACTAAGAGATCAAGGTGGATCAGTGTGAGTGTAGGTGCAACTGGCTCGCCACTTGTCACAGCCTCTAAGTAGGACTGGACAGCATAGCGAAATTAAAAAGTCACAAAAACCCTGTGGAAGCTTTATCTTTTAAAGGTTTATACTCCCTTGATTTAGAGGTGAATAAGAATGTCCTCTTATCACATAAAACTGTGATGTTTTATGGAGTATTTCCACACAAATAGGAGGATGATGCACACAAACCTGGTGACATAAAAAAAAAAAAAAAATGCAGGATTTCGCAACATGATCATACGATCAGACCAGACCAGAGCATGGCATGATAAAGTGTGCTAAACTGTCATGTGTAACACCTAACGGATAATATCAAGAGCCGAGTATTAAGCGGTGTCGGAAAACACCAAAAATGAAAAATGACACATAGGAAAAAACGATTTGTTTGGATTGACCCTGAGGTGAAACTGCTTCTGAAGTGTTTGCCCAGGTCTTGTCCCAAAACCTCCGTTGCACCTTCAGGTTTATAGTGCCAGAACCATAGGGTCCAGGATCCTGTATTACTGATCGTGCTCTGTCTCCGCCACATGAGGATGTAATAATAATGGTATCACAGTAAAAAACACACAGACCAGATTTCAGTCCTAAAACGTAAAAGGTGTGTGAAGGTTCAGGCTGCATCATCAGTGTATTTTAAAAACATGCATTTTTGTGTATACAGGAAGCCAAAAATGCAGCATATATACATCCTTAAACGTCCAGAACCTTAACCCATTAACTATGCTCGTTCCTGATGCCATGATTCAACAACCCTTGAGGAGTGCTTTTGTTGTTCTACACCAAAAGACTTCAGTGTTTGTGCACAGGGCATCAAGATCAGAGCAAGGGCACAATGGATACAACTGTTTCCAGATTTACACTTGATTTGGCTGTTCTTGTTTCAAGTCTGACCCAGTTCATCAGCAATAAGTGCTCTCTCTCTCTCTCTCTCTCTCTCTCTCTCTCTCTCTCTCTCTCTCTCTCTCTCTCTCTCTCTCTCTCTCTCTCTCTCTCTCTCTCTCTCTCTCTCTCTCTGTCTCTCTCTCTCTCTCTCTCATTGGTACTTGTGTCTCTTTCCTCAATTCATGGCCTGCCCTGGAAAAGTCAAGATGTTTAAAGGACTTTTAAAAGTCCTATCTGTTTTTTTTTTTTCCTATCTGAATGGAGTGTCTTGATGACGTTGGTGACTAAATAAATGAGTAAACAAATAAAAGTCACTAAGGACACGGTGCTGTGTGGGTAAAGCATATATAATTTTTTATGCTATATACTTTGAAATATAACTAACCTTTAACTTGCCACCCTGAGGCCAAAGATTACATTGTGCTTAAACCATTGTGCTGCTCAATGTGTTGACTGTAACTCCAAAAGGCAAAGACATTGTATTGAATTTAATCTATCGATTATGTAGCTTATTAACTTCTATTATGCATTAGTATTATTATGTTTTTGTTTGGTTTCAATCTTTTAATTAAGCTATTAACTCAATTCAATTCTATTTTATTTGTATAGTGCCTTTAACACTGTTAACACTTTAACAATGTTCATTGTTGCAAAGCAGCATCACAGAATTTTACAAACATAGAAATAAATTAGAAAAGTGTACTCATACATTAGAAATTTTTTTTTTTATTATTATAATAATCAGTTTCTCTCTGATCAGCAAGCCAGAGTTAGGTGACAAGGGAGTTTGTTCGTTCTCCTCTTGCTTGGTGAATTTCCTCTGTCTTCTGAACTTTGGTTTCCTGCCTACAGTCCATAAACATGCAGTGTAGGCTGACTGGTGTTCCCAATTTCGTCCATAGTGTATGATTGGGCTTGTGCCCTTGTGCCAATAGGCAGGCACAAGATCTAGGGGTAATCTGTTCCCTGGGTTGCCTGAGATAGGAGCCCTTAACCAGGAAAGTTGTGGGATAGATGTATGTCTAAATAATCAGGGGGTTTCTACCAATCTTAGTGTTCCAGAGTCTGAAAAAAACTGTTTTGCTGATTATTCCAATGTAGTGAACCACAGGGATGCATCATCATCATAATCATCATAATCATCATCATCATCATCATCATCAATACAAAGCTGGGTTTGTAAAATTTAGTAGTAAGATATATATTTATATAAATTTTATTTATTTTTTTATTTATTTGCTTTTGTTCTTGGGTATGATAAAAAAAAAAGAGTTTTAGATACATGTTCTTCAGTATAATCTGGATCATAAGAACCATCATGGTGATTGACTTGGAAATCCCAATAAGAGGTTACATCAAAGAAAGATCCTTGAAGCGGACAATGAAAAAGGAAAATAGTCCAATAATTCTGACTTTGCCCCTGAATATAGCTCTGCCCCATGGCCAGGATAAGTCTGGAGCACTGTATATTTTTTACGCAAAATTTCAGGCCAACCAGAACATTCTAGGATGTGTCCATTTGTGTAAACGCAGTCTACTAGTACATGCTGGTCAGCGTCTCAACTCAACACCCACAGCACGTCGCTTGTGCAAAGACGAGTAAATAAAAGGAGCAGATGCCAGACAGGTGAGCATGGCTGTAGAGCCTCTGAAAGGAGAACAAACTAACTGAGCTGTGGCAGAAGCACGAGTGCCTGCGCATTGTCAATTTGAGGAACCATCACAACAAAATCTGAGCCGAGATTGCCTTGAGCCACATGGGTGACTTGACAATAGAGGCGCCGCTCGTGTCCCGCTGATATTACGCTTGCAAATATGTGTGCAAAGTAAAGATAAAAGACATTTTAAAGACAGGTGAAATGTCCTTCAAAACAAGCTACGTGCAAATAAAAATTGACAGCACACTACGGCACTGCCATCTAGACCAGCCTACTAGAATTGCACTTGTGAAAACATTTTTAAAATACAGAGAAAAGTGTATTGGGTTGAATCTAGTTAATCACACTATGGGTGATTTGGGAAGGCCAATTAGTCTAATCTGCATCTATTTGAACTGTGGGAGGAAACCGGAGGGAACCCATCAAGCACAGAGAGAACATGCAAACTCCGCGCGCACAGAATCAAACGCGGACACTGGAGGTGCGAGACGACAGTGATATATTTGGAATAAGCCATCATTTTATCGCAAAGATTTTCTGAAGAAGAGAGTAAGACAACTCAGTTCAAATTGTCTGTGAATTTGTGATACCGTCTCCAAAGGTCCCTTACAAAGTAAAACCTTGTTACCTATGCGATAGGCTCTAAGCTTGGAGAATAGGAAACTGAATTTGTATTTGGTAGTTTGTTAAACTGGGCGTTGGTGTTTCAATGGTAAGTATCTTGCCTGCCAACAGACAGCCTAGGCTTGATTCCCAATGCCAATGCACAAAACCCAGCTCCTGTAAGCAGTACCAGTACCAAGCCTCGATAATAGGCGAAAGGTTGTGACGGTAGTCAGCTGTGGCGACACTTTGACCAACAGCAACTATAAAGTGAAAAATGTAGGGTTGAATAATGAATTGTGGAACGAGCAGAGTGAGGTTATAAAAAGAGCATTCTGTTATTATTATTATTTTTTATCTTGTCATACATCTTCCTAAATGTTTATATTTGCTTTAGGAAAGGGTACATGGTGCTGCAGATTGTAAAAAAACAAATCAGACGCAGGGCGTTCAGGCTTATCAGTGTGATCCTTCTAAAAGAAGGTATGACAGCTTGACAACCGCGCCGCTTTCATGACATCTTGGCCTCCCACATCTTGTTAATTGACTCCTCCCCCATGCTTGATCCGTTTCTCCACACCACCGGTGGTGAAAAAACATTTACCTCTGTAGGGAGGGTCGACGCCCGCCATAACCGTTAGCGAGCGATCGTTCCAGTGCTAAAATGGCCGCTGTGACAGACGGCCCACCCGGCACAGCTGAAACCTGGCACGGACTGATCCATCACCGAGAGATGGAGCAGGAGAAAGACAGAAAGGTTGATGCATGGGGCACCTTGTCCATTTTTCCTCCATAATGGGAAAGGAATGATGACTGCAAACCAAGCAGGAGCACCAAATGCGACTTCACCCGCCTGATTTTTATAAATTATAAATGCATTAAATCCTTTGTACTGCAAGGCATTAGGGGGCAAGTTTGCACTCGTGCAATTATGACATAAATTCAGCTCATTAGAAGCTCCGGTGTGATGTTCCTCATTTTCGCAGGAGGAAAAAAAAAAATAGAGAAATAAGTTACATGAATTCGAGTGGCACATGATTTTCTCCTGTCGAAGCAAAGGAACAATCAGGCGCTCGCCAATCGCTCTGCTGAATTTCAATGTCGGTTCGAGCAGGCTTTTGATAAACCAGCAAGATGGAATCAAAGCAGGAAGCCGTCTGCTGCTCCGAGTCAACAAATGAATATGAGGGAAAGAAGGATAGACAGAGTGTGTGAAAGAAAGAAAGAGAGAGATAAAGATGGAAAGAGATAGAAGAGAGAGAGAAACTGAGAGACATATGATGGTAATGACGATATGGAATGAAGACAGAGAGAGAGGGAGATGAAAGCAGAGGTGGGGGATAAAAGAAAGGGTGAGCTGGAGAGATGGAGAGACAGATGAGAGGAAATGGAAACAAAAAGAAAGAAGAGTTTCTAACACACACCACTGGAAAAACAGATTCTTAGGCAAAGCGGTTGCTGTGCGGTTTCTCGCTCCTGTAAAGTCATGCATTTGTAAGATTTGCACCTTATTAGAACCATGCACGGCGCACATGCACATAAAAGTAAGTGTGTGTGTGTGTGTGTGTGTGTGCACATGTGTGTGTGTAACTGTCCACTCTCATTTCCCCAGCATGATAACGGTTGTCACAATCGCTTTGCTTCCCCCAATACTAAAACGCTTTGAGATCTATTTCACGCACCATACGGCAGAATTATTTATTCCCCCTTTCTACCTCCTTTCATATCTTGGGCTATGATCGATGTCTGATTGGTCCACCTGAGAGGGGGCGCTCAGGACACAGTGCCTGATAGGTTTAATATAACCTTCATGATGGGTCATAACTGCCCTGCATTGTGTCCTGTATCATTTGAAATGAATACTCCACAATTTTCAGATGATCGTTTTTTAGCCCATTCAAAGCAAACACACACACACACACACACTCACACACACACACACAGAGTCTCACATGCACGCTCTGAATCCGTTAACAGGTTCTGTAATACCATGGATAAATTCACCTGGGATAAGAGCAGAGCGGCGCCAATCTTTCTCACTGATTTAAGCTTTTTCCCTCCCCTTATTCTTTTCTCGACTTTCATCGAGACATTGTTCTTCCCTAACACTGGTATGAAGGATTAAATTTTTACATTCCTGTAAAAAAAAACCTGAGTGTCAGAGAACATTCAAAGTCAATTAGGAACATTCTGGAAAGCCACGTCTGCGTTATTATTTTTTTCTTTTTTATTCTCAGGTTTATTCATCATCCCATGACTTGCTCTTAGTTACAGTCTTGATTCTGGTCTGGTTAATCAAAGTCTTGGTGTGGAAGTACTCTGACTATCACTACTCTAATTTTTGGACTCATTTTCACGCATGCGGGTTTTTCCCTTTATCTGGTCAAAGTGATAATTGTGGGTTCTTTGAATCTCTTGGTTTTGGTCCCATTAATCAGAGACTTGACCTTCCTTTGGGATTCAATACTTAATACCCAATACACAGTGCAATATTTGGTCAGAATCTGATTAGTCTGCCTATGTTCATATTATAGCCCTGAAGTGACTCAATTCTGATTTTTTATTTTTTATTTTTTTACCCTAACGTGGCTCAGATCTGGACATTGGTCACTCAAACAGTTAAGGTTCTGGGTTACTGATTTGAAAGATGGGGGTTCAAGCCCCATCACAGCCAAAACTGCCACTGTTAAGCATTTGAGAAAAACAGTTAACCTTATCTGTATCCTGACTGACCCTGCTTTCTGACCCCAGCTTCCTGACATGGATATGCAAAAAAAAAAAATAATAATAATAAAATAAATAAATAAATAAATAAAAAAGGTACATGTGACAAATAACAGTTTTTTTTTTTTTGTTTGTTTTTTTTTGGCTGTCTGAATGGACACTTTTCTGCATGGTCCTACAGTAGATCGGATATACAGTATATCAGATACATGGTCATATGAATTTGGTCAGATTTTTTAGCACTGTTAGCAATAATTGCTAAAACAGCTGAGGTGTCTGGCTTTCTTTCTACTTTTGGATCTTAACAAATACAGCGGACTAACTGCTTGCTGTCCTCCAAAGCAAAATCCCAAGGACCATGTAGAAAGAATTTCATTGAAATGAATGGACACTTGTACAAATAGATAAAAGTCAGATAAAAGTCATGTGTAATTATGAGTGTGAATCATCATGGCATGCAAATCCTATCTCAGCAGAATAATAAAATTGAACAATGTAGCTTGTAATGTGAACTTAACCTTTGACTCTGGACTTGTTATTAGTTCTATTACTCTGAGTCTCCATCTTTGTCCAAATGGCATTGTGCTTAGCTTTGGTTCAGATCCCAATTACTTTTTATCTTTTCCTAGAATCTTAATTGCTATTTTATTAGTCATAATCTCTATATAGTGAAATTTTGCTTGGCTGTCATTGTTTTGGTTAAATTTTTAGGTCTTGACCTTGATTTACATCTCATTAATTGTGTATTGGTTTAGGTTTCATTCCTTTGATGTCTTGGTACTGGTTCACCTGAACTGGCTCTGAATCATGGTCCAATTTTTAATTCCATGAGTCCAAATCAAGTACTTCGACTGGAGCGTGGTGTAATTACTTAATCTTGGGTTAGGTCCCATTATTGTGTCCTAACCTCGGTTGTCATCTCATTATTCAAACTCTTGTTCTGAGTTTCTTTTCTGTGTTTTATTAGACAAAATTACCATTGAGAATTTTGATCTGGTTCTCGTTACTTAAACTGTTTATCTTTGTTTTGAACCTATGAATCTCGACTATGGTAAGGGTGCCTGGTCTGAGTCTGATTGTTTTGCATTGTCACCTTGTTCTGATTTCTTTACTTTCATTGTAAAGATGAAAATAATTTTTTTAAATTAATATATTGAATCATTGCCCTTATATATTGTCTTTGTAGAATTAGTCTAAACCTCGATCTAGAGTCATTTACTCTGGTTCATGGCACCCTCCTCAGGAAGCAGCAGAAAGAACTCCTACCACTAGGCAGACTCTCGCCGACATCACCACTCAGATGCAATAGCTCCAGTTATCCTCAACGTGCGTCACAAGCCCTGAAACCCCACGCGAGCCATGTTTACCAGCCCCGCCCACTTATGTAGGAGAGCCAGGTACATGCAGATCTTTGCTCTCTCAGTGCTCACTGATTTTTGAGCTACAAGCCTCCACCTTCTCCTCGGAATGGTCACGGGTAGCCTACGTCATCACACTTTTTACAGGCAGAGCCCGGGAGTGGAGCACGGGTCTCTGGGATGCCTGCGACCCATGTTGTAACAACTTTGAGGCATTCTCAAAGGAGATGAGGAGGGTTTTTGATCATTCTAACGTCGACAGGGAGGCCGGGAACAGGTTGTTAAGACTCCACCAAGGAACACGCTCTGCTTACGATTACACTATTGAAATTTGGACCCTAGCCGTCATAAGTGGATGGAACGACAGGGCCCTATCTTACGTCTTCCTTGAAGGCAATCAAAGATCAACTCATCTCTCATGAGCTACCCGCTGACCTTAAC
>JAAGKR010014129.1:0-10000 GCA_011419295.1 Clarias macrocephalus
CACATAGAATCAAACAAACACAAACACTCATACACACACACACACACACACACACACGCAAACACACACACACACACATACAAACACAAACACACACACACAAACACACACACACGCACATAGAATCAAACAAACACAAACACACACACACACACACACACACGCAAACACACACACACGCACATAGAATCAAACAAACACAAACACGCATACACACACACACACACACACACACACACACACACACACACGCAAACACACACACACACACACATACAAACACAAACACACACATAAACACGCACACACGTACAAACACACACACGCACACAGAAACACGCACACACACTCAAACGCACACACACAAATGTTTTCTCACTTTCTGCCTTCGATTTAAGATTTTTACAGGAAACACACACAAGAGAGAGAGAGAAAGTGTGTGTATGAGAGTGTTTGTGAGTGTGTGTGTGTATGTATCACAGTGTGTGTGTGTGTGTGTGTGTGTGTGTGTGTGTGTGTGTGTGTGTGTGTGTGTATTGATCACAGCTGTAATCGTTCTCCATCTGTCACAAGCTGCTGCTAATACAGAAGCAAGCCATGGAAATGCAGCCATGCTTGCAGCACACACACACACACACACACACACACACACACACACACACACACACACACACACACACACACACACACACACACTCTCTCTCTCTCTCTCACGCTCTCTCATATTTTTTCTCTTGTTCATTTCTTCCAATCTCTCATTCCTCATACTCACTTGTCTCAAACACACACACGCGTCTTTTTTTTTTTTCCTTCGGTTCTCACAGGGTCTCCATCCTACACCAGGGTGTGTCCTGAGCAAGAAAGGCCGCCTTTGTTCTTATTACGTGAGTCAATGTCGGTTTCTGTGTGTGTGTGTGTGTGTGTGTGTGTGTGTGTGTGTGTGTGTGTGTGTGTGTGTGTGTGTGTGTGTGTGTAGTGTTAGATTTAGATCTAGGAGGTGAACCAGTTCCAGTTTAATGGGTACCAACAGAATTGTTCCATTTATATGGAAATGTGATTAAAGCATTTTTTATATATTTTTGTTTCTTTCCCAGGGGTTTCATTTAATTCACTCTGCTCATTTACACGTTATAATTTTCTTGTCTGTTGCTTTTGGCATCAAAATCACCTTGTGATTTAAAAAAACAACAACTTTGAATTCGAGGATGGCAGTTGATTAGATTATGGACATGATTGATATCATCATTAACATTTACCTTTTGAAGACCTTCCCCTGTTCGTCACGGCTCGCCGCTCCGACCTCGCCAGTCAGATCCTCTACGGCGGGCGTCAGGACTGTTGTACCCAGTGTCACTCTTTTCACAGTGAAACCCCTGTGGTGTAACTCGGTAACATGTTCAGTGTCCCTGTATAAATAAACAGGTCGGCGCTCGGGCAGATTCAGCTCTAATGGTTTGGCCCAGATGTCACAGGGCTTCACATTCAGCTATTTCTGGTATCTATTTATCCTGAAGATTAGACAGGGTTCAGTTAATACTTAATGAACTATCGTCTCTTGTTCAGTGGAATTCTTTTTTTTAATGACACTCGCTCTTATACGTGGCCTGACCCCCCCAAAAAAATCACCATTTGGATTTAAATCAGCAAATTCTCAAGAATCTTTGATTAGATCATTACTGCAGTGATTCTTTTAACCCTAAGTGATGCAGTGAGGAGCTTCTCGTTTCTTAAACAGCCGTGTCAGAAGACGTATCCTGTGTTTGTGGGAACTGAGCTGAAATGATTCAAGTTGGGTTAAGAGCTGTCCAATGCACTGATAAAACCTGGATGGACAGAGTTGAACCTTGGAGGAAATGTGGTTGAAGATGCCACGGCCATGCTGTATTCCAGGACTGTTAAAGTGTGATTCTGGCTGCAGGAGGAATCAAGTTCATACACAAGCTGGATTCCTCAGAGTCGCGATCTAAACCCCACTGAAAGTCTTTAGGATGTGCTGGAGAAGACTTTACAGAAAGGTTCGACTTTCCCGATCGATCAATACAAGATCTCGGCCAGAAGAGAATGGACTCTTGACATAAATAAATGTTGTGATGTTATATTAAATAATCAAAACAACACCACAGTAAAAACATGCTGTAATCAAAGCTAAAGGCGTGTGACCAGCCAGTGTGTGACCAGCCAGGCAGTGAATGTGGAGCCGTTCATTTTAGTCTGCTTGTTTGTTCAATTATGAGGCGCCATGTTGCACTTTAGTTTGTAAGTAGATGTATAGAAACCATAAAAACACCCTTGGACACTCACTCACTCATCGTCTATACCACTTAATCCTGTATTCAGGGTCATGAGGGCGGAGCCTATCACAGGAGACTGGGGTACAGCCTGGACAGGGTGCCAATTCATTGCTGGAGACACACACACACACACACACACACACACACACACACACTCACACACACACTCACACACACACTCACACACTATAGGCAATTTGGAAACGCTAATTAACCTAACCTACATGTCTTTGGACTGTCGGAGGAAACCCACCAAGCACAGGGAGAACATGCAAACTCCATGCACACAGAGACGGGAATCGAACCCAGACCCTGGCGGTGCACGGCACCAGTGTTAATCACTACACTCTTGCACACATACTTGGGAAGTGAACCTGTGTAGTACTGTATGGAAGCCAGAAACGCCAGTGGCATCGACGCTAGAGCTGTGTCATGTAATCCACTGTGCAATTTAACTCATCTTTTTATTGACAAATTCAATGAACTGAATCAGTTTTCAGTTTTTAATTCTAAATTGATTCACATTTTTTAACTATACGTGAACTTATAAATGTTAAATTCTCTAAATTTAACAAATTTCTTAAGAATCTACAACCCACGGTCATCTTCAGCCTTTTGTAAGTTTATCACTTCTTCTATTTCTTCTACTTGTAAGTTTATGGGCAGTTGGTGCAACACTGCCCTCTGCTGGACTGGAGTGTGGTGCAGAAGGAAAAAATAAACGCTTTGCATGAGACATGACATTTATAAAAGTTATTAACAAAAGTTACCCAACATTTCTATCCATATTGGATTTGTTTAGAAGTTTTTAATACTTAAAAAAAATAACTGCTTGAAACTACGCAGAAAATCGACATTATTGCTATAGAATTGATTGGAATTAGAAATCGCAACAGTTTAACATCAAACTGAATCAAATTGACAGTCTAGCTGTTAATCACAGCTCTAATTGATGGGAACGTCTCCACTGACAACAAGTCTAGCCATAGTCTAGTTCAACCACTTGAGGATGGGGGGGTAGATGGGAGGACGCACAGACGACTTAAAAACTGCATTCTCCATTACAAAAATGATGGCATGCACACAAAAAGCTTAATTTCAGTAAAGTTGTACTTTTGTAACCAGCTAGCATTTAACCCTCAAACCTCAGCTATAGCTGTGTCAATGCTGATCTTGGTTTTTGCTCGAACATGTGTGTGTTCGCTCGCTTTTGATGAAGTGGATCCAGATGCTTCACTGCGCACTGAGTAATGGCTCTGAGCACGCAGGGGCGACTGGGAAAATTAGAACATTTGTGAGGACTCATTTTATAGGACCGGGGCTCATCGCTGCCACCATGAGGGTTAATTGCAAGCGCGGAGATAAAGGCTAATAAATCCTGAGGGGTAATGCAGGGATAGCGACCTTTCATTCATCTACAGCCGCTTAGAGCAACTCGGCACAACGCTGCTCTGTCCGATTCAGAGAGGAGAAAGTGCTCTGTAGCCGATTTGTAGCTGATGCAGTTTAGATCTGCTACATGAGGCTTATTCAGTGCCGCCCCAGAGGATCAGGCTCACGTAGCAGATCTAACCAGCGGATAGCTTTCACTCTCTATACACACCTCATATGATGTCCTCAGATGTGTCTGGACAAGCCAAGAGTTGGACCAAGATGTTGAGGTTGGAGGCCCAACGTAGGCATCACACGCCGATGGAGACCATGAAGTTCCTACGGCATCTTGGAACGCAGTATAGAACAGCGTCAAAATCGGAAACGTGTATTTATCAAGTTCATACCACTTCCTAGTCTATCATGTTGTCACTAATGTCCTATAGATAAATGTGGTAAACACCAGAAGAAGGTAATGTGAACTTAATGCAGTCTTTTACATCGTGGCATGGACGTCCCATGGTCATAGCACAAGCCTGAAGAATCTTTCCCAAGTACTTAGAGGATCACAGTGTTTGCTTGTATAGTATTTCCATCTCTGCAGAGGACCAAGCGCAGTTTACATAAATAAAAATCTAATCATGAAGTGCCTTGCTTCCATTGCGGCTCTCGTATGGATGCCCAGGGACCTGCACTTACCAAGAATTGCTGTCTTGATTTACATAATCTCCAGGCTCCTACCTGCAGACGTTTTCAACCGTTTTAACCTGCTTGGCTTTTGTACTGCAGGACCTTCTTTCCTTCATTTACCTGGTCAGGGTAGACGTAGATACTGGGAGTCGATCCCAGGGACATTGGGCATGAAGCCGGAATATAACCTTGATGGGACGCCATTAGTCCAGAGGACTGTGAGGAAACCCCCATGGGGAGAACATTTTTGAAATCTGTGAGTAGAGTAAGCTTAACTCAGGATCAATCCCAGAGCTTTGAGGCAGATCCACCCATTCCTCCAAGCAGAGTGCCATGTGGTCCGTTTCGTCTTTGGTTCCTCTTCGTATATTTTCCTGCAAGTGATTTCAGAGAGCTTTGTCTTGCAAATATCTCTCTTGTAACGCTCATTAGGGATCCAAAACTACGTCCAGATGTTCTTAAAGCTGCTACACCAAGGGAAAATAATGTCAACAAGACTTTAATTTCGGGACTTCCTTCCCCATTACTGCATCACATACGGTATCTGGTTCATTATTTTAAGTTTTCCCGTGCTGGTTTTGTTTTTCGTAGGCTGTTAGGACCACGCGTTTGGGTTTTCGTTTCATATCGCAACATGCAAGGTAAAGTTTATAGTCCAGTTTAACTTGCTGGAGGCTGAATACTTCTGGAGCTTTTACAGGAACAGGAGCAGCACCAGCAAGCAGTTAACCCTGCAGTCTCCACAGCACTCTTGCATACGCGCTAAAAATACGAAGCAGGGAATAAAAGGAGATTTTGTCCAGGAAACGTTCATGCCTCAGGATCTTCATGTGTCCTCTCATAAATATGGAAGTGATCATACTTGAGGTTCAGGTCACCGTGGTACATTTCAGAAACGTTCTCAATCTTCTCGAGTAGCTTTTGGCGTAGCAGTAAAATGCAGAAGAAGTGCCGTGATAAGATTAGTTAATCGCTGTAAAATATTCTAATGTTGAGAAACACAATGCGAAGCAGCGATATTCCTTGAATCCTAATGCTGCTGCACTGGATGTTCCATCTGTGACTAATAACTTCTTTATAATTGCACAGTTAATTGAAAGTCATGAACTTGACCTTCTTTTCTCCGACAGAGACATGACTTGACTAAAATGGCACTGCTGTCGTTTTCACTAATTTATTTCTTTTTTATCCTGTCCAGAGGGAACATTTATACTTTGCTGCATCCTGCCGGTCAGCTGTCACTCGCTTACACGCAGAATACAGTTTGAATAATTACTTTTTTTTTTCACTTTTGATTTTCACTGATTTTCGCCACACGCGTAATAATAATAATAATAATAATAATAATAATAATAATAATAATAATAACTGGAACTTTATTAATCCCAAAGGGAGAGAAATCATAATTTTCCATTATGCAGGGTCAGAGTGCAGGGTCAGCCAGGATACAGCGCCCCCTGGAGCAGATGTAAGGGATTAAGGGCCATTAATTTATAATCTCTAAATCCTACATGGCTTTACTTACACATTTAACATTAAATAGACTTTATAACCTCCATCATCCAGAATTTGCAGTCAGTCTTCAGCATTAACTTGATCAAGGTTCTCTTATATACAGTAGAAATTATATTCAGGTCATGAATCTGATCGAATTTTGAGTTTGGCAAAAGAAGAACATAATAACTAAAATGATTTTAATTATGTTTTAAAACTGCTAAACTGTAAAAAAAAACTGTATATAACTATATATAAAATATTTAGTTTTTTGATGAAGAGGAGAAAAGAGGAGTTTGGAGCAGCACCACAGAGGAGCAGCGCTGTTACCTGTGATTACTAGGGCTGTGCGATTTATTCGATTTTGCAATTTAATCAATCTTTTGTTAGTCAGTTTACTTAATTGAATCGATAGGTTAGTTTTAGATTTAAAATTGAGTACACAGCATTGACTCTTTTTCTTTTTTTTTTTTGAGGTTATGACCGGTTGTGGAGCAGATTGGCTGGAGAAGATCGGCAGCAAATAGGAACAATAATCTCCTCTGAACAGTTGATATTGAGATGTTTATCTGCTACTTCTGCTCTGTGAAGCTTCATAACGGCTCTAATCTGAAGTGCTGCTTGTTAATTGGTGATTTCTGAGGCTGGTGACTCTAAATGAGCTTCTCCTCTGCAGCAGTGAGTTTTGGTCTCGCTGTCCTGGGAAGGTCTTCATGAGAGACAGTTTCATCCTGGAGCTCGATGGGGTTTACACACACACTCGACACAATACTGTTCTTGTAGGAACTGATCCAGTACAGCCGACCTTCATGTCTTTAAATAACAACCAGCTGTTACTGTTGTTGTTGTTACTTAATCACCTAATGTCATACGCATTACTTCATAGTTTTGTTCAGCATCGTTCTAGAATGTAGAAAATAAATAATGTGTCCAAACACAATAGTAAAAAATGAAGTATAGGACAAAGGGAATGAATGATATGAGTATAATATGAAGTGCCATGCAGTGAAACCATTGATGTGCACTTGTAGTGATGACATGTTGCATAACATGTAAACATGACCATATGTGTGCAGACACGTGAAGCTAAAAGCTGAGATGGTTCTGCAGGTAGAATCGTGATGTATCTGGCAGGAGAGCCTTAAGCCTAGATCTTGCCATCCACATTCCCATGCCTCTGTAGGGGGGTGTTGAAAAGTCGAGTGACTCTGGGGACAAAGGATTTCCTGAGTCTGTCAGTTGAGCAGCTGCGTGACAGAAGTCTTCCACTGAACAGATTCTTCTGTTTGGAAACGTTCTGTACAGAGGGTGATTGGGGTTGGCCATGATGGACAGCACCAACCACTGAACCTGCTTCCTGACCACCTCGTCCAAACACGAGGCGTCCCTGCTTCTCCCCAGCACACTACCACATAGAGGAGTACATTGGCCATGAACGAGTGGTAAAACATCAGCAGGATGTTTTATACAGATGTTAAACGAGCCTGGTCTCCTCAGGAAGAACAGCCGGCTCTGATGTTTCTTGTACAGATTGTCTGTGTTCACAGTTCAGTCCAGTTTGTCATCCAGCTGTAGCCTCAAATATTTGTTAACTTCACCATCTCAATGTAGACAGGTAGCAGGGCAGACCCTCACCTCTCCTTGGTCTTGATGATGTAGCTGGGTTAGTGCCACAGCGTATCAGTACTCACCCTCCTGTCCATCCCACAATGGCAGCGTCATCAGAAAAATGTGGCGTGACTCCGAGTCAGAGGTGTATAGATGAACAGGCAGGGGGGGAGTACCGTCCCCTGAGGTGCTCCTGTGCTGCTCAGTCCATCATTCTGACATACTGTGGCCTCCTGATGTTTGTGATCCAGCTCGCCAGATTTGAATCCACCTGCATGTCAGTCAGCTTGTTTCTCGGCGGAATGGTGTAGAAAGTCGAAAAAACATGATCCTTACTGCAACTTTCCTCTTAGTGGGGTGGGAGAAGCAGGTCATCAATACCAACCTTCTCTGTGCAGAGGATCCAGTGCATGAGGAACCTGAGGTCTCTGGAGAACAGCCGTTCGAATGAGACATAACATTCAAACAAGCAGTAAGTCAAGATACACAACATTTCAGTGTGTATTAGATGAGTTTAGTAGCTTTTAATATTTTAAAAACTGTAAGAAATATAGCTGCTTGAGACACATAAGACAATGAACCATCAAAAACTGAATCGAAAATCACAATTTAATCAAATCGAATCGATACTTTGCCTCTGATGAAAGAAAGAAAGAAAGAAAGAAAGAAAGAAAGATAACAACCTTCCGCATATGGGATGATGTGTTTTTAACGGAATATTTTACTCAGTATAATAAGTGACATGACCTTATTTAGGTGTCAGAGATACAGACTGATGTAACCTCTCACCACTATTGTGTCTTTCTTTAAAGGCCATACGGTACCAACACACAGAGTGATAAGAGGACGACTTTCTCACACTGTCTCTACACTGACCTTCAGGGATCTTACACCGCCTTCTCCCTCTCTCCCTCTCTCTCTCTCTTCTTGTGATTTTTTTGTGACAAACTTTACTCTAGACTTTATGACGATATCTGCACTGTGGTTTGACTGAGAACCAGGATGGCTCAGGTTAAAAATAAAGCAGGAGAAACATGGTTAAAAACAAAAACTCTTGGGATTGCAGGTGAATAGAACGGCAGTGGAGACACAACAGTTTATTATCATAGCTATAAAAAATATTTGGGGAAAAGTATAGATAGATTGCTACTTATAAATGGAAAAAAAATGTAATTAATAATCAAAAACTTTTTAGGGGGCTGGAGAGAGCTGATTGGCTGAGATCTCATGCAAGCAGAAGAAGCAGGTCGTTGCTCCCAACGGTGCAGTTGGAAAAGATCCGGCGTGATTGGAAACACGTGAGCATCTTCGGCCCTCCCTGATCGGTAGCTGTAGCCTTGATGGGGGCGTGTCCTGATGACAGGTGGGGGGGGGGGGGGGGGTACATTATCTGAACACCCCCCCCCCCCGGGGGGTACATTATCTGAACTCATCCTTCACTCTAACTATCACTGAAACTTTAATCAAAGCTTTTTAGGCTTTTAGTGATCGCATTCTTTAATGATCTCGGAATAACTATCAATACTGACTACAATTCATTTCAAATGCCACTTCATCAGTGAGTCTCATCAGAGGTGCCCTGCTGTTCTGTAACTCTACAAGGTTCCTGGTACTCAAGACTGGTTGCCGTGTTAGCAAGATATTCTGCAATGTTATTCTGGGTGTTTTATAAATGAGGAGATATTTTACAATATAGGAGATATTTCCTCTATTTCCTGAGACAGCAGGAGAAAAAAAGGAGAAGATTGCAGAAGGAAGCCAGTTCGAGCCTGTCACAAATCAAATGCAATTTAACACTGTAGCTAAAACAATGAGTGAATTTAAAAGACTAATTAGTGTGAAATGGAGATCGGTGATGGGCTAATTACTGCTTGCTAGCTGACACTGGAAATATTAAGAACCACTGAAGCATTCAGACCGAACGTTCTCCTTAAAATGCACAGAATCTCGCAGTGCACTTCCTGACGAGGCTGCCGCGTCCTCCACCACCCGTATCTGTGCGGTACGGCTTCGGCCCCGATTCTGTAGCTGAGAGATGGTGATGACACAGATGTGGCCTTCCAGTGATTCGAGGTATTGTTTCGCAAAATTACTATGGATTTCACGTAAATCTTCTGGCCTTGTAATTGAAAACTATAATTGAAAAAGTTGACCGCAGGGTTTGAAAGCGTGTCGGACGTAGCGACAGTAAACAGGGGGACGGGGTCGCGCGAGGGGTCGCGCAAATGCTTCTTTTAATCAATGTGCAGATGACTTGTAATTGACTCGCGATTTGCTGAAAACAAAACAAGGAAAGTCTTATCTTACTTCTCTTTCAGGTCAAAAAACGTCGTCAGCAGCCTCTTCAATAGAGATTTCAACTTCAGAATTATCCTAATAACTCCAGTCTGTTAGCTTCCCCCGAGTGGTCACTAATGTCTTTTAGATGTTTTACTGATTTTTAGATTTTTAATGTTGCAGTGTATTAGCTTGTAAAATTTCATGCATTACCCCAGAGTCGGAAAACGTAATTTTATTTATTTATTTATTTATTTAATTTTTACTTT
>JAAGKR010014130.1:0-12342 GCA_011419295.1 Clarias macrocephalus
GACAAGCAGCGTTCTTTTATTTTAACATGAAGCCGGTTAATGATGAATATGCTGGACTAAAGGGTTAAAGCAAGAGTGTGTGTGTGTGTGTGTGTGTGTGGTGTGAGATTATGAGCGGAGCCTCATCCAAAGTAACCAAGGACACTACAAAGGATGAGTCAATATTATTGTACACTTTTACTTGTCCTTTTTACGTGATACCACAGAAGTGTGTAGCGCTTCTCTCTGAAACTACAAAAAAAGTTTAAAAGTTTATTCCCCAAGACACGTCCAATCTCAAATACCTAATCTCTAATCCAAGTCCACATCGGGCCGTGTCGTGTTGTCCTTCAATTTGTAACTTCTTTTAATAGATTTTGGCGTGTACATGAAATAAGAGGCCTTTAATGCTTTTCGGGATTGTAAATATACAAATCAAATACACTGCAGCAAAATGAAAGTAAAACTTTTGTCCTGAAATGCATAGAACCCGCAGCACTGGACAAATGAATCTGGACATTTTTGTCCAAGGTCAATTGATGCAAATTTATTTAAAATGCATAAAAGTTCTGACCGCTCTCCTACAGTATGTGACCTCTACTCAGATTTAAAAAATGATTGGTGCCACCTTACGTCTCTTCTTGGCAGGGTGTGCTTTTTCTTGTTCGTGACTCATCTGCATATTAAAAAAATAAAAGTTGTATTTTTTTTTTTTAACAGATTTTTGTTGGGTTTGTCACATCATGCAAATACAATAAAACATTCAGCCTTTACAATAATTGCACATTAATTGTGATTCTTTGAGGTCGGAAACATCTTGATGTCTGGACATTGACTTCTTCTCAAGTCCATGCCAAGTCTCGGTACGTTCACGTCCAGGTCTCAAGACAAACTCGAGGCGAGGCAGGACCTTAAATAGTCCACGTCACAACTCTCCACGTCAATCGCTCCAGTTAGAGTCTCAAGACCCTCGTGGGGGAAAGAAGTAGTTTTAAACTTTTAGCAGTACTCTGTAGCCAAAAGGTGAGGAGAATAAACCATGGAGTTGGTGGACGCTCCTGAGACACTTTATATTTCCACTTATTCCGCTTTAGAATATCGGCTTCGTTAACTTTGGGGTTTTGTGGTCAAATCCAAAATAGCATTACAGTGCACTAGGGTGTACGATCCCTTGTTCCACACACCAAGTAGTGCCCTTGATCGGGGTTAGAAAGGGATTTAGGATTCAGCCTTGTGTTAGAAGCTAGTTAGCTTTGTAGCTCCTCAGTACTGCTGACCGTAAAGACAGACTCTCGCTCAAGTCACTTGCCCTCAAGTCTTCATCACTTATGCCTTGTTCAGACGGCAGGCAAATCAGATTTAGTTCACAGATCTGGGCCCGTATTCACAAAGCTTCTTAAGCCTAAAAGTTGCTCCTAGTGACGAAATTCTAAGAAAAATCTTAGAATTAGGGCATTTTCTTGGAATTTCTCCTTAAATTTAGGATTAAATCTTAGTAAAGATAAAAATGATTCACAAAACATCTTTGCCCTAAAAACAGCTCCTAAGGTAAAATTAGTTAAGAGTAGAGAGGAGGACATTTAAGAGGCTTAAGAGTTTCTCTAGCAGAGGACAAAATGGCGGAAGGAAGAAATATTCTCCAAACACTGAACGTAAAGCTAAAAGTAAACGCTGCTCTTCTGTTCAATTTGGTTTTCTTGTTGTTTTACTTCCTTCCATCTCTCTTGGATTGTTGACTACATACCATCCAAAAGTGTAACTTAAATAAACTGTCCTGTGATCATGTAAACTGTAAAAGCCGAGACATTTTGCTCCCATCAATCTAAAATGGATCACAAGTAATAAAATCAGTTTAGTAAATAAATGTGAGAACTTAAATATAGTAACTACTGTGTGGAAATTGGTTGCTTCAAAAGTCGACACATTTTCAACATTTAGCTGTTTAATTATCTTTAAGACATTTAGCCTAGAAACTTTGCATAAAGTAGCCTGTAGTCATGATTATACAATTTCTTCATATACAAAAATTATGATTTCACTGTTGGTTCTATTATCATATAGTCTGTTTTCACAAAGAGCTCATTTCAAAACCTTTGCAGAGGTCAGAGGTGATTTTTTTATTATTAACCAATCACAGTCCTTGAATTGCTGCATCATCCCTAGCAACGGGGTCGACCAGACCTCCTCACTAAGATCAAAGTTTTTCTACTTTCCTTACTCAGAGTTGCTTTAAAAAGTTTCCTAAATCACTTTTAGTCTAGGACTCCCAGCTAGGACTTTTTAAGCTAAGATAGGAGCTTTGAGAGAGAATTCTAAGAAGCTTTGTGAATACGGGCCCTGATCTTTAGGACCGATTCTCCACACTGCTACTCGAAAGTGATCACAGTTACGACGCCGGACGAGCTGTAGTATGTGTGTTCTGTGACGTTAAATGCTGGCGACTTATAAAAACAGAAAGATGACAAGAAGACAGTTAAGAGTGGAGGAATCACATCTCGCTCTTCAGGTCATCTCGCCATCTCATCGTGGTCCATCGCTTCCATCGTCTTCCCGCTCATTTTTTGTTAAATTTTTTTCCCACCATGGATCCATGTCCGTGCCACATTAATCGCGTGGATTCAAACCTCCGTATCGCATTGCGAGTGACATAACGGACAGTCGAAATCTGATTAGAGGGCTGAGACACATCATTGGGAATCTGATACGAATCTTATTTCAAATCACCTCTGGATGCGTTTCAGATCGGATTTGCAAAAAAATCATATTCAGTGAAAAGTTTTTATTTATTTATTTATTTTTTAAAATGTTCAAAGTGTATGGAAGCAATCTGATTCCAAACTAATTCCAGTCTGGATATGACACAAACTTGGATTTGGGCTGGCAGTTTGAACAAGGCTTCAAGTCTCATTAGTTAAACCTAATTCAGATACCCTCGAGTCTGTATTTACTCTCGCTAAGTCCGTGTTGAGTCACATGCTGAGTCACTGAAACCACCTGTCGTTTAGTCCACGCTGAGATCAAAGTCAGTTATTCCGTATTATATTCCAGATCTACAAACCCCTGGCTGTAGATTTCAGGATTACACTGTTTCTCTCGTGCCATCTTTACCTGCATGATGAGATCTCGACAAGTCACCGTTTACTGTACGTATTAGATTGTACCAGCATCAGTTCGAGGCTGATGGTCCGACTCGCGCTCTCCGTCTCTCGGCGCTCCACACACGTTAAGCGTCCCGCTTTTGGCAGCCGCTGTAATAACAGTCATAAGCATTTATGTGTTGGCGTGCGTGCATATGGCTCTGATCAGCGCTGCAACTGGCCGCCCCGGATCGCCTTACTGATGAGTAATTTGGGCCGCCACGGCCTCTGATTCAGCCTCATTTGCTCCTTCTCTCTCCAGCTCCATTCTCTTTCAGAGCTTTCTTTTCTTTTCCTTTTTTTTCCCCCAGTTCTTCGCTCATATTTTGTTCATGTCTCATTTACAGAAATTCGTTCCCCCCCCCCCCCAAAGACTTTACTAACGCAAATCAGTTCCATCCGTTAAAAAAAAAAAAAAGGTTTTTATTTGGCGCGTTTGACTTCGTGATGTTAAATGGCACCCCGCATGGCTGCTCCGCTTAGTTAGCCTAGCGTAGTGTAGCATAGCACCCTCATCAGCGTCCGTGATTGGAGACCATCCATCATGTCCGAGGCAGCGCGGCGGTTCGGGGATTTAGACGCCGCTGCTCGGCCTCGGCTGCACTCAACACGCTCATAAACTTGTTAACAGATTAAAGGTGCGGTGAGGTGAGTTGCGAGCGCTGCTCCTGTCCCGGTCGGGACTCGCGGCTGTTAATCACGGAGATGATTCAGGAGCGCGGTGTCGGAGCGAGCGCTAGATTTAGGGCCTGTACACTGCAGGTGTGTTGTATTTCTCGGTTTTAACACCGCAGCTGGTCTCCACCGAAACCAGATTATAGACCTTTGGGTTAAAGCGCAGGCGCAGATCTTTTGAAGAAAAAAAAAAAAAAGTTGGCTTGTTTGGGAGAGATTTATTTTATTTAAATATTAAACACGTTTGCAGCCGTTAGATCCCTTTATTCCTGAAGCCAAACCTGTTCTACGTCTCAGATATAAAATGCTGTGTGTTCCAGAAACGGCACTTCATACTAGTTTTATTAAAACGGCTGGTTTTATTTTTACTCCTAACTTTAATGATGTTTGAAGTCTAAGACTAAATATATATAAGGATAATCCTTTTAATGACTGACTGACTGACTGCTTAAATGGTGCTTCAGGTACTTACTTGGTTAAAATAATCTGTATAACGTGACAAATCCCTCGAAAATAAAAGTTAGAGTAGCTAGAAGTTATAAAAAAAATGTATTTATGTATTTATTTTTATATAACTTTTGCTTAAACGTTCCTGAACATGTTTTCTAGTCACGTGGCTCGAGCTTATTATGATACCTGAGTCAGACACACAGAGCTGAAACAAGAGAGTCGAGAGAAAACAGTGTAAAAATGAGATGTAAAGCAGTTCTGAAAAACTTTTTTTTTTTTTTTTTTTTTAAATCAAAGTCGAGATCACGTGAGACAGCAGGGCGGAAGACGGCGACAGCTGGAAGATGATCAGGTGTGAAATCTGACTTTAAAAAAGTTGCTGAAATATCGTCGGATTAATAAGCTCACACAGTCGCCACCGGTGCTGTAATGAAGTTCTGTAAATCCTTTACGGTCCCAAAAATCATTTCTGTGTCTTATGTCATGCACATGTGAGAACCTGAGCTGAGCCAAACACATCTTTCATACAAGTTTCATATAGTTATATCGTTCTAACAATCACGATCGTTAATCTGTTGTAAACTTTTGTAACTTCATTGTTTAAATGCGATCAGCGTTAAAATCAATTATTCAACAGTTAACAGTTTTTGTGCTTCCTGCTGCACAAAAGCTTATAAAATTGGAATAAATTAAAAGAAGGAAATAGAAATAAACGGTCAATACATGATAGAGTTCAGTTATTCCAAATCAGTTTTATGGGGAATAAATGATAAGTAAACATGGACTTTATTTTTTGCTTGCAGTGTTCTTGAGCAGTAAATGCAGTGTGTGACTGGCAGGATGAGGATGAGCAGGAAACACACACACACACACACACACACACACACACACACACACACACACACACACACACACACACACACACACACAGCAATCAGTAACAATAAAAGGAGAAATTAATTAAATCAAGATCTTTTATTAACTTAACTGACATTTGTTCAATTTTTAGGATTCAATTTGAAACAATTTCCTAAATAATTACTTCATCATTATCAGGCACAATTTATTCTCTTATCTTTTTAAATTGCTTGTGTTCAAATCACAAAAGGAAGACCTTTTAACTTAACAATTTAAAATTTAAAAGTTGTTGTAGCACCTTTTATTCACCATTATTATTATTATTATTATTATTATTATTATTATTATTATTATTATTATTAGACTCAGCAGGCCTTTCCAGGGAACACGCAGCGTTCCTAAGCCATCTTAGTTTTCCCTTGACCTGACGTTTCGAGGTGTGTGTGTGAAGTACACGCAGAGCTTTTCTAGATCTCTTGCCCCTGCATTACTCTTGTGTTTCCTCCATAAGTTTATCCAGATTATTTTAATCACAGACGCTTTTATGTTCCACATTGTGTGTGTGTGTGCGTGTTACATGGTGTCTGTGCTATATTGATAAATGTGTTTAAAATCTCTGACTCAACAGTAAGACACGGAGAAAAAGCTCCATCCGGTTAACATCTCCAACTTAATGCATTAGAAATGGATCAGAAATATTTAGGCTCATATTCGACTTTATTATGTAAAGCGCTTAAAAGCTTCCTCTCCGCACTGAACATGCTGTGACCGCTTGCTAGTAAGTGAACTGCCATTAACCCCCGACCTCTTAACTAGAGACGGGTCATTAAGCACAAAGTAGTAAATAAATATATAAAGTTTATATCAGGGGGAGGGAAAAAAAACCCTGAATTTAGTTCCCTGCTTTAATAAACAGATGGAAAAGTCTGGAATTCGGATTGGAAAACATTTTTTGGAACGGTTAATGTTTACACAGAGAGACCTGATTGCATAATTGTTTAAGATAATAGTTTGAAGTCATGTTTTTAGGTGCAGAGTTTTTCCTGGATTATTTTAAAGCGCTTCAGTAAAAAAAAAATAAAAATCCTAAATCTTTATAAGATATTGGGGAAAATGGTTCGGTGCCATCTCTTTTAGAAACATCTGAAGATTGTTCTAGCTCTTTAGTTAATAAGATCGCATAAATCCTTCCATTTTTTTTTCTTACCAAAGGAAAAAAATTGTAGATGTGTTTTTCAGAGGAGGAAAAAAAAAAAACACATACAAACAGTTTATTATCCTACGAAAGTAATGTTAACCATTTACGTTATCTTTCTCTTCCATCATCCTGTGAGCGATGTCCTTAACCGTTAAGCCTCTGTTTGTTTTCCACTTTGCTTCTCTCGCACTCGATCTGCTTTTCCTCATCTCTCTTTAATGATGACCTCACCGACGCCTCCCGACAGTCCCGTCACCTCTCGAGGCTACCGACCAATCAGCCTCCTTCCACCAAGGACCTCGGGTCACCTAATTGCGCCATTTATTTGATTGGAGCGAGCCGTTCGGAGACGTGAAGCGGCCTGCACTTTCGATCAGAGAGGCAGCGTTTAACTCGTAACGAAGGACCTTGAGGAAATGCACTTATCCTCATCAAAATGACATTACAAAATCATTAGAGGCAGTGCACCAAAACAGTGATGTCAGCTGGCTGCTGATGGAGTGCAGAAACCCTGAGTGTGTGTGTGTGTGTGTGTGTGTGTGTGTGTGTGTGTGTGTGTGTGTGTGTGTGTGTGGAGACAATTCAGACAATATTGTTTTAATCAGAAAGCTGCTATTGAATTGCACTCATCCTCTATAGGAGTGACTCATGACTTCACACACACATACACACACATGTGCACACACGCACACACATGGGCTCTTTAAGAAAAAGCAGAATGGGTCATGTTGACGTCTGGAAGAAGGACCGAAAAAAAGAGAGAGGTTCCTGTGTCTAGAAGAGGAGTTTGTGCTGCGTTTGTCTGGTACTTTAGGACTGTTCAAGTGAAACAATCGCCACAGTCCGGTAACGAAGGTGTTGATGAAGCATGCCATGATGCTTTCCGTTCTTCCACAATACGTCACCATTCCTCCAACAATGACAATTACAGGTAGTCCCCGACTTATCAACATCCAAGTTACAAAATTCCACAGATACGAACGGGCCGGCGGATCCGCGAACAAATGACGGGACTAGCTCACGTGTACAGTGCACCACATGCCAATGTTTACAATTATATACAATATTTTCAGTGTGTAAGTGAAATGTACAAAAAAAAAAAAAAAAACGGTGTATTGTGCGTGTGTGTTTGTGGGAAAACGAGTCGACCTCACCGGTTTCAGTGAATCAATCCGGGAGCACCATGATAGAAAATATCTGTCCTGTAAATCTGTCCTAATTTCGGAAGATCCTCAACAACAGAGTTCACAGTCCAATACAGAGGAAAACAGCTCAGAGACAAAATGACGTTCCGGAATCCCAACACTTTTACTTTTGATATGTGAGATTAATTTTCGTAGGCTGGTTACGATTTTTGGCCACAGTGTGGGGAAAGGGGGGCAGAGATTTAGTCCAGTGGATTGGTTTGCTTTACATTGTATATTTATGTGAAAGGTGTACAGTGGAACCTCGGATTGTGAGTAATGTGGTTTACGAGTGTTCCGCAAACCGAGCAAAGATTTTTAATAATTTTTTATTCGGAAACCGAGCAAGTATTAGTTTATTAGTTTACGAGCGCCGAGTATCATTTATCACGCATGCGACTCTTATTTTGACACCGACCGTCCCTCTCCCCTCCCCCCTCCCCCCACGGCTTCGCAAGCACACAGAAACTCTGCTCGTCTCTTATGAGTGTGCGCTCGCAATTTGACACCGACACACACGCGCACAGACGCTCTCTTGCCTTTTCACCCCCTCAGAAACACAAACAAACTCTGCTCTGTCGCAATTCTTTTCAAAGGTAAGGTGCTGGTTCATTTTTTTTTTTTTTTTTTTTTACTTTACAGCAGTGAGTCCCTTAGTATGCGCGCACGCCAGGTCAGAGAGATTTATTTTCCCCTGTTAAAACGGTGTGTTTGTTGTGAAACTTACGTGATTCTGTTAGTACGCGCTCATGCCAGTCTCGCTTTTTTCCCGTTAAACCGATGTTTCTGCTGTGTTTATGCGCTTGTTGTGAAACTTAAAAAGTGAGTCCGTTAATATACGCTCATGCCAGTTTCGGAGAGATTTCTTTTTTTTTCCTGTTAAGACGTGTGTGTGTGTGTGTGTGTGTGTGTGTGTGTGTGTGTGTGTGTATGTGTGTATGTGTGTATGTGTGTATGTGTGTATGTGTGTATGTGTGTATGTGTGTATGTGTGTGTGTGTGTGTGTTTGTTGTGAATCTTAAAAAGCGAGGTGGAGAGAGGGAGGAGGAGTGTTACTTTGTAAAACGAGGCGAGTGAAGTGGCTATTTCCACACACACACACACACACACACACACACGGCACGTGCACGCACCAATGGAAACACTTATCTGTCAGGATTTATTTGTACTTTTTTTTAAGGTAAAGTGCAGATTAATTTTTTATTTTCATTTTATAGATTGTATTAATTATTTTTATGTATTTATTTTTTGGGGCTGTGGAACAAATAATTTGAGTTTTCATTATTTCTTATGGGAAATGATGATTTGGTTTACAAGTGTTTTGGAATACGAGCCCACTTCCGGAATGAATTATGCTTGTAATCCAAGGTTCCACTGTACAAGACTCACTTTGTTGGACTTAAGAACAAACCTGACTTACGAACGTGCTCCCGGAATGAAACCTGTTTGTAAGTTGGGGATCACCTGTATCTTGTTTATTTAAAACCTCATCATCATACTTGATGTTTTATTTATTTTATTTTATTTTCAAATACAATTTTTATTTATTTATTTAATTCAAAGCTATATATTTGTGCTCTCAGCTGCTGTTACAAACAGCTTCTGATTGATCAGATTTTCGAATTCAGCAGTGATGTTATTCAGCATGAAACAATGTAAATGTAATTTAGGCAGAATGTAATTTAAATTGACTCGATTGTACCATAAAAACCAAAATACATCTATACAATAGTGCACTAAAGGAGATGCATGAGAGAGACAACAGTTTTACATAAGAATGATTGATTGTTAATGGATGATGTCGTCGTTTCATGTGTTGTTCATGGTACCCTTCTCGAACAGGGAGCCACCATTAAAAAGGATGAGAAATCCGGAGCCATCACCATCGCTCGCATCATGAAGGGCGGGGCAGCAGACAGGAGCGGTGAGTTATACTCTACCTGCTCATTCTAACTCCATCACCCATCACTTACTTTTGATTTTAGGCCATTATTTAGATAACTGCACTCAGTACAGCAGAACTGAACAGAAGTACTTTCACAGCCGCTTGGTTTTTACCCCACCCTCTTTTGTGACGGTCACCTTCACTGTTTCCTTCTCCCGGTTACCTTTTGCCTGATCACTCTTCATCCATTCCTATAAGGTCCAGTCTTCTTGGTCCGTGGGCCTTCGTCCAGTCTCCTTGGTCCGTGGGCCTTCGTCCAGTCTCCTTGGTCCGTGGGCCTTCGTCCAGTCTCCTTGGTCCGTGGGCCTTCGTCCAGTCTCCTTGGTCCGTGGGCCTTCGTCCAGTCTCCTTGGTCCGTGGGCCTTCGTCCAGTCACAGTAATCCTGCTGACAGTTGTCCGAGTGTTGTCTTTGCCCACTCATGCTTTCCTTGGCCCAGTCCCCTTCTCCAAGTTTCCTTCTCTCTTGTCCAGGCTGTTTAATCTGGTCATCTTGGTCTGATCTTGCCATGTCTTCTTCATTTGAACTCGTCCACCAGGACACCAGTGCCAAATTGCCTCCAGCAGGTCTCCTTTGCTACAGTAGGTCCTCTAGACCAGATCTCTTTCTCATCCTTCTGTCTGGTCTCCATTGCCCACTCTCTTTGGATCATCTCCTATCCTCAGTTTTTTTCTAGTCTTTCTCCTTCTCCCAGGCTCTTTCACCTGTAACCTGCATCTCTTTTACTCTTTTTATTCATGCTTCCTTTTTCCATTTGTTGGTCGTCCTTTCTTTCTTGCTTTCCTTCCTTGTTTTATTTTTTCTCCTCTCCTTTATTATTTATACTGTAGTTACTTTTACTCCATATAACCTTCCATTCTTCATTCCTTCTTTCTTACTTGCTTATATTTTGCTTATTTCCCCCCTCTTCTAACTTAAAAAAAAATTACGGCTTTTCCTCATCTTAACTTTTCATTCCTCCCTTTTTGCTTTTCCTCTTACTTTCTTTTCATCTTGTGTTCCTGATTCTTCTTTCTTTCCACCTCTCTTTCATCGTCGACCAGTCTCCTTCTCCCAGTCTCTCCTATTATCTCCTATTTTCGAGATTCTCCTCCAAGGTTTCTCTCTGGCATCTTCTCCCTCTGTCAGGTCTCCACACATGTTCCATTTGCTCATATTCTGTTCCTGGTTTCCTCAACCATTAACTCCTCCACCACGTTGTCTTCAGCAGGTCTCCTTTGCTCACCCTGTCGCCTTCGATCATCAGCCTCTGTCCAATCACCTTTACCTTTTAATTAGTTTACTTTTTGTTTCTTTGTAAAAGAAAAAGATTGTTGTTCAACATTTCCTACATGTTGTTACCAAATCAAGTCTGGATTTCAGCTTCCCCACTGGAAGAGAGACTTGAATCTTGAATATGTGAATTCTCCAGGTTTTGTAGAATCTAACCAAAAACTGATGATTAGAGCAGGGAAAGTGGTTCTCTTTGGTCCTTTGTCAATTCTTTTCTTTCTCTGTATTTAAAAAAATAAGTTATAGATTTTTGCCCTTCTGTCTGCAGGCCTGATCCATGTGGGAGACGAGCTGAAGGAGGTCAACGGCATCACAGTGGAGGGCAAGAAACCAGAGGACATCATTCAGATACTGGTGTGTGAGAAAGAGAAGTGTGTGTGTGTTGTGTGTGTGTGTGTGTGTGTGTGTGTGTGTGTGTGTGTGTGTGTGTGTGTGTGTGTGTGATATGATATCTGTAAGATTGTAAGGTAACACTTTTGGTTGTGGTCTGCAGTCCCAGTCTGAAGGTGCCATTACATTTAAAGTGGTGCCAGGTCCAGAGGTAGATGGTCCAGCTAATGAACACAAGGTGAGTCACACTCAGCATCACCCCAGTGAATACACCTGGGTGTATGTACACACACCTGAACAGTGTGTGTAGATGCACACCATTACTCAGATTTCTCTCTCTCTCTCCTTCACTCTCTCTGTTTCTCTCCTGCGCTCTCTCTCCTTCACTCTCGCTCGCTTTTTTCTCTCTCTCTTTCACTCTTTCTATCTCTTTCACTCTCTCTCTCCTTCACTCTCTCTCTCTCCTTTTTTCTGTCTCTCCTTCTCTCTCTCTCTCTCTCTCTCCTTCACTCGCTCTCTCTCTCTCCTTTTTTCTGTCTCTCCTTCTCTCTCTCTCTCTCTCTCCTTCACGCTCACTCTCTCTGTCTCTCCTTCTCTCTCTCTCTCTCCTTCTCTCTCTCTCTCCTTCTCTCTCTCTCTCTCTCTCTCTCCTTCACTCTCGCTCGCTTTCTTTCTTTCTCTTTCACTCTTTCTCTCTCTCTCTCCTTCACTCACTCTCTCTCTCTCTCTTCTCTCTCTCTCGCTCTCCTTCACACTCGCTCTCTCTCCTTCTCTCTCTCTCTCTCTCCTTCTCTCTCTCTCTCTCCTTCACTCTCGCTCGCTTTCTTTCTTTCCTTCTTTCTCTCTCTCTCTCTCTCTCTCTCTCTCCTTCACTCACTCACTCTCTCTCTCTCTCTCTCTCTCTCTCTCTCTCTCTCTCTCTCTCTCTCTCAGATGTACGTGAAGGCCCTGTTTGATTACGACCCGGAGGAGGACAATGCGATTCCCTGTAAGGAGGCAGGTATGTCCTTTATTAGAGGTGACGTCCTGCGGATCATGTCCCAGGAGGATGCTACGTGGTGGCAGGCCAAAGTCGAGGGCGGAGCCAACCCTCGCGCCGGACTCGTCCCCTCCAAACACTTCCAGGAGCGGTGAGTGTGTAGTCTGTCCATCCATCACACCTCGCTCTGTCTGTGTTTCACTCACAACCACTCGCTGTCGTGTCCCAAACACCCGTGTTCACTATGAAGTATTTCCGTTTTTTCTCACTTTCATACTTTCTGTCTTTAATTCTTCATTGTTTTCTTTCTTATACTTCCTTTTTCCATTTGCTTTT
>JAAGKR010014131.1:2500-10000 GCA_011419295.1 Clarias macrocephalus
GGCACTACTTGGTGTGTGGAACAAGGGATTGTACACCCTACATAGTGCACTAGTTCAATTTAACGCTATTTAGGGTTCAACCCTGAATACAGTTAGTTTGCTATTAATTAGAAAGCGTGAAATGTCAGTATTATTAACATTACCTGCACATCACTTTATGAAGCGTAAAGCACAGCTTATTCTACAGCCTGCTCTCATTTGCAATGGAAGCCATAAATGTCCTAATGCTAGCAAACACCATCAGATCGAGGAGGAATCACAGATTTGTACACCATCTCAGAATCACACTTCTGTAAATTAATTTCCTTTTTACCTTCCATCCACTTCATCAGACATCACACTTCTACTATAGGCCACATCAAACCATAGACTTGCTAAGACTCCAACATGTTTGTTTGCACTTTATTACAAATCCCAGTCCATCGCCCCCACCTCGATATATTTTGCATAGATTCATAAAATAAAGTCTCAATTCCAATCCAGGTTGTAACAACATGTAAAAGTTCAAGGGAGTGAAGACCTAAACAAAGCAATATAATTTATGCCTTACACAAGTTCCTCAGGGACTAAGGATCTGCCCAGGGTAAATGGCTCTTTCCTGGACCTACAGTACACTAAATAAAGCCATGAAATAAATCATTGCCGACCGTAGGTAGTGCACTCATGGGGCAGTTAGCGAGCTGCATCCCAAATGAGAGCTATCATTCCCTATCCCCTTTGTAGTAAAGTTGAATTCAGTATTTAGCCAAACAAGGAAGTGAAGTTAATTAAAGACTGAATGTTCTGTACGTGACGAATATATTACAGTAAGAAAGGAAGATGCTGGAATCTGCCTCATTTTGCAGAGATGGCGAGTTTGTGCTGCTTTCGATTTAAATCCCCCAACAAAATCCCCTGATACACACTGATTTTAATTAAAAACGCCAGCCGCGGGACATGTAAGTGTTGTTCCCTCTTATTCAGTCACTCTAACTGATTGATTCTCTACAGTCTGGAATTCACAACACAGAAGCACATTGCACCGAGCTGAACCTCAGCATATACAGTTAGGGCCTCATCTAAAGGTACTCTAAAGGTACATCCGCCACCAATCAGGAGGCACTGCAGGAAGTTCAGCACTTTCACAAGCCCTTAAGGTGCTGGATTAACACACCCTGGCTGGCAAGGAGGTGGAATAAGCGGAGACCTGGAATGCTGTGATCTCTGATTGGTTCGATGAGCACCACAGCACCTTTCAGAATTCCATACCAGAACAACAAATAACTCTCGACAAGCACTACCCAGAACCTCACTGCCATTTATTTCTCTTAAAAGTATGAAAAGGGGCATGAGGGTAGGGGTAGTTCAGTGGTTACTGACGAGAGGGTCCCAGGTGCAAGCCCCAGTGCCACCAGGCTGTCATTCTCAGGTGCCTAACTGCTCATTAGTTTAATGAGTAAGGCTGTGAATATTAATGCATGTGATTAATCTAGAAAATTTAATGCGTTACTATTTTGTAACGCAAATTAATCATATGAACATGTTTGACCCTAATAGCTTCCCATAATGCCTGTGCGGCTACACACCTGTGTGTGATAATGGCACGGATAATAAGATAACTGAAGAAACATCACCAGGTGAGCTGAACAGCAAGTTTCATTACAAAAACCTTCTAGATGAAAGTTTGGAGAAAACCAAAGGTTGTGTCCTCCAGCTACCTTCAAAGGGGAACAATTTTTACAAGAATAAATTAAAAGCAATACATGGGAGTAGTGGCTCAGGCAGCTAAGGCTCCAGGTAGTTGATGTTCAGATCTAAGGATCTGAGTTCGAGACCCAACACACCCCATACTACCAGCCACAGCATGCATGTGCTGATCCCATTTGAGAGGTTTTATTTCAACATTTGTATAATGTTAATTTTTGCACGATCATAAAACTACATTTTCTGTTATATACTCTGTTTCCTCTAACCAGTTTGTCATGAGATTCTTTATTGCAACAGTGCTTGTTTATAACACAAGTAAGTCTAAGTATGTTAAAATTGTGATTAATTGTGAGTAATCACAGACTGCTGACTAGACCTGTTAGACTGTGATTAACTAGATTCAAATGTTTAATTGATTGACAGCACTAGTAATAAAAATATATAATTTGCCCATGCCTTGCTTTTTTTTTTTTTTTTTTTTTACACTTTTACTACTAAATTACAACTAAACACTGAAGCCCACCTTGACATATTTGCCTTGATCCTGAAAAGGAAGGGCTGAGAGAAGGAGAATGGCGAAGGGTCCTGACTACGAGTCTGGCCAGAGCACTTCAACAAGCTCTTATAACTTGCATCTTCTCAAAGAGGAATCTGTCAATCTGAGGTATAAAGTCTGAGCCAAGTAGGGACTGAGTGCCTCCACTGTGTCAGATGATGAGCCATGTTATATGTGTGACTCACTGCTGACAGCCACGCAAGTGGTGGAAAATGTGGGAAGCCAGAGTATCAAGTGTACCACTAGCCTGGTAGGGTGCTATGTCCTAGTCCTAACTTCAAACACCACCTACAAGTTACCGGCCACCTGGCTATGATCCTAGCCCATGTAGGGCAAAAGTTATCAATCTAAGTTAGACTCATGTCCTAGAGCTGACACACTTACCCTTCATCTGCCAGGAAGCCAAAGATATACAATTGCTACGTAATTCTCAGCATTGAATCTGATCGCTTAGGTAAATGCTCTACACCACAGCTGTGGAAATCCAGTCACTGCATCCATGGGGAAATTGTTCATGGTTTTGCTGCCCTAAAGGACATCTGGTCACATCACCAGCCACAAACCAACCTGGCCGTTCTATGTAAAAACATCAGATATGTGAAGCGCTGAAAGAAGTGAGTAAGTAAATCCTGCTAATCCTGTGACCATCAGTGCCACATCCCACAGTGTGTGCAAGCCAAAGCAAATCAAATGTAATTTGGCAGAATATCCTGGACCTCTTCTCTATCTCTATCCCAGCGTGAGCTATCTATCTGTGGGTGCTATTTCTCTCAAGGTTCCATTTACACCCTACGGTAAAACTTTATACACTCAACACTTTACACACTCTGTCTCTGGACATAAAACCTCCAACCTTTGCCAGATATCCCAGAGAACCACAGGATGCTGGGAGGCTTCCTTGTGTTCCACCCCCATAAATAAGGTATCCTTTTTTACCCCTTGGTATAGACTTGGTGCTGTTGTGTTTGGCCCAGGGCCATTTGCTAGACGACTCACTAGGAGACGGGGCCGATCTTGTCATCTACCTGAGTTTCTGGAGCCACTGTGCAGGGCTGCTCTGAGCCTGGGCCGAGCTGAGGACTGAGCAGGACGGAGGGTTTTGGACTTAGAGGATCTGCAAAACGTGCTGTTGTGTTACAATGTGTGATATACTGTTCTGTTACCACTTGTTTTGTCATGTTGTGTTACAGTGTATTCTGTAGTGCTGTGTTACAATGTGTGTTGTACTGTAGTGTTATAACGTGTCTTGTTATGTTGTGCTACTTTGTGTGCTGCATTGCTGTGTTCCAATGTGTGCTGTCCTCGTGTGTTATAATCTAATTCATGCTGCACTGTTGTGCTACAATGTGTGTTTTACTGTTGTGTTGCAACATGTGCTGTACTATTGTGTTATAATATATGTTACACTGTGTGCTGTGTTACGTGCAGCGTAGTCTTTTATTGTGCAGTAAGTGTCATCTAACACAAATGATAAACCCATGTGTGTGTGTGTGTGTGTGTGTGTGTGTGTGTGTGTGTGTAAATGGCTAGCCTGAAGAGCACGATTAATATTCACTAACGGAACAACAGCGTCACTGCAGAATCAATCTGCTTCTCTCTCTCCCTTCCCCTTTTTATGTTACACACACACACACACACACACACACACACACACACACACACACACACACACACACAATAATTACTAGAATGTATTCTGATACACAGCACCTAGTCATTACACAAAAGACATTAATGAACTGTTCCCAGGCGACTGTGTACAATCACTTTATTACACCAGTTAGTCACTCTGTCTCTCTATATGTCTGTTTCATCTATATATCTATATTATGCTTTTTTACTCATTTAGTCAGTTCTCTCACTCACTCACTCACACACACACACACACACACACACACACACACACACACACACACACACACACACACACACACACACACACACTGACATGCCAAGGGAGCTTCATTCAACAAATCTTTTAACTGTTGGATCAATATCTCAAAGCTGGGCCCACAAATCCAATAACCAATGACAGATGGCTATGAAGTGCACTTTCACCCCCCAGAAGCACGCACACACACACACACACACACACACACACACACACACACACACACACACACACACACACACACACACACACACACTGTGGGACTGAATTTTTTTTCTTTAGCTACACACTCTTGAATATTCTCCTGAGGAAACCAGTTCGTCCATGTGTAGTATAGTGTAGTGTGTCTGCACGTCTCAGCTCTTACCTTGTGTACGTCCAGCCGCGCTCTCATCCCTGCATCTCAGAAGCAGCATGGTGGTGAAACCTGACCAAACACTCCACCTCTCATATCCTCACACGTACACCATACACACACCTATAAACACACAACTGACACACACACACACACACACACACACACACACACACACACACACACACACACACACACACACACACACACACACACACACAGAGTCAGACAGAGGTTTGGATATCAGGTGTATGAACTGAGTTTAAAGAAAGTAATGTCTGTCTGTCTGTCTGTCTGTCTGTCTGTCTGTCTGTATATTGTAATGTCAGGTCTCGTAGGAAAACACCACCAAACCTGAGCAATAACATTTAATAAAACAGATCCTAGACCCTGACCTAAAGGAAATCCTGGACCGCTTATTGAACACAACAAACGGGAAAAAACATTTTATTGCTGCTAAAAAGTGTCTCACCTACTGTAGGTGAAAAAGTGGATTTTCAGATAGGATCATGTAACACCATGTTTCATAAAACTTGATGCTTCTTATCTCCTGATTCATGTTAGTTTTTTTGTAAATACACTTACACATTTATATTTATTATCAGACATTTGCTAAACACAATTTCGTGTCTCTACCTTTTTTTATTCAAATCTTTCAATGAACATATTTGATCAATTTAGATTTCACATGAAAAGAGAAACGCATAAAAAAGTGGATTATTCTAAAAAAAAAATTCTAAATGATTACTGTTTGAAGCGAGACAGTATAATTTTGAATATAACATTTTTGGGGCACATATGAAATCATCTCTCCAAATCGGCTGAAGTTGGCAATTTAAAATTTTTAAAGAACACTAGATTGGTCACTTATATGTTACATAAACCATAAAAGTAGCACATTTGGCAAAGATTTTCCATACTATTTGTATTATATAGAAAGAAAATATTAAAATAAGCACAAATACTGTGTTTTGGCAGGGCATGGGATGGAGATGTGCCTATGTGCCTCATACTGTACCTTATGGGTGAAGACCAATAACTAACTGTTGTATGACATGTCCAGTATTGGGTCAATCTAAAATATTTACCATTGCGAACTATACAGTACCTATAGGAACTATTTCAAGATGTAATCTAGAATACAACTGAAGTAAAAAAAAAAGAGAGAGAAAAAAAAGAAGAAGGTAGACATGCACCAGTCACCTGCATGCTCCATAATTTTAGCTGAAGAATGAAGAGACTTATAAGGAAGGTGTGTTACAAGGAACAACGGTGTAGCCCCTCTGAAAGTGCTCCCTGGCCCCTAAATTATGCAGGACCTCTTGGAGAAAAGTCAGCATGGAATTGCCAAAACTTCAAGGTACAGCACAGGACTCACAATGGGGCTCAAAGCTATTATATTTGTTATAAAAGAATGTTCCACCATTAGTATTGAAATCATCAGCCTCAATCACTCTACAGAGCCTATCCATATTACACAGCAATCGAAACATAGACATGCTTATGCATGACTCCTTACACAGGGGCCACATTCGATAAAATAGCATCATTGCATAGATCCTGGACTGCTTATACCAGTTTTTACTGGATACACAGGTACAGACTTCACCTGGCAAGGAACTTCATCATGCTAACCAGCAAGTGGGGTTTCACATGGTCACACCCACATGCTGTGGAACCTTGGATTGCAAGTAACATGGTTTGAGTGTGTTCCGCAAGGCGAGCAAAGATTTTTTATACAATTTTGACTTGAAAAACGAGCAAGCCTTGGTTTACGAATACCGAGTATCATGTATCACGCATGCGCTTCTTGTTTTGACGCCGAGAGTCACATGATCACAACTGAGCCAATTGTTTTCTTCTCTCACAGTTCTGCAGAATTGTGGGTAATGGTCTCCTCTGCTGGGTCTGGGTGTGCGTCTCTCATTGATATAATCAACATGTGTGCACGCGTGTACTGTTTACTATAACACGTGTGTGCGCGTCTAAAGCAAAAGCAAGTTCACACACCTCTCCTCCTCTCGCCTTCACACACATACTCTGATGGAGACCCTGTCGCGATTCTTTTTAAAGGTTAAGTGCAGGTTAATTTATTTTTACTTTACAGCAGTGATTCCGTTAGTCTGCACTCACTCGAGTGTCATTAGAGAGACATCTTGTTTATTTTTCCGATAAAACAGTGTTTTCATCAGTGTGTGTGTGTTACTGTATAAGACGAGAAGGATTCTTTTTTTCACTTTTTTAAAGGTAAAGTGCAGGTTAATTAAATTTTTACTTTATATTTTGTATTAATTATTTTTATGTATTTCGTATGTATTTTTTGGGCTGTGGAACAAATAATTTGAGTAACATTATTTCTTATTTTAAAATTCACTTTGATTTACATGTTTTGATATATGAGCCAACATGCGGAACGAATTATGCTCACAATCCAAGGTTCCACTGTACTCTTTTATATTGCACACCCTGTATAATTTCTACATTGTATATATTTCTATTTTAAATTATATTTTTATTGTAACTTTGTAAGTCTGTTAACTGTAGATTTGTACATTATCTCAATTCTTTATTTTTTATTTTTCTTTGTTTATTTTTTATTTGCAGCAAAATCTTCTATTCTATCCTATCTTTTTGTATACATTTAAATTTGAATTTGAACCACCTCTGAAACATCTGATTAACCATCTTTGCCGGATTTTCCAAAGTGACACAATGATGCACCATAGATATATGAGCTGGGAAAATCCTTTAATCAATCGTTAACGCACATGCTACAGAGAGTGGTGATGAAGGATGCGTTGGCGTTCCTGTTAAAAAATCTCCTGTTTGTGAGGTTGTTACAGATGCTTTTGGACAACAGTCCAACAATTACTTCTAAATTAATAGCATGGTAGGGACATACCAGCAAAAATCTAATGCATGCTATGACCATATCTGAGAGAGAAGAGAGAACCTGTACCTGATTAGACTGCCATGACGGTCTCACTGGAAAAGCCATTTATTCAAGAAGAG
>JAAGKR010014132.1:0-10000 GCA_011419295.1 Clarias macrocephalus
TGTGTGTGTGTGTGTGTGTGTGTGTGTGTGTGTGTGTGTGTGTGGATCTCTTTCAGGTATCGGTATCTAAGACTAAAAGGAAACTTTGAGAGGTCAGCTGGTCTTCAGGCTGGAATAAACCTCATCACAGTGAGTACACACACGCACCCTAAAACACACACACACACACACACACACACACACACACAGAGACACCTTGTACAACACACTCCCTTTCACATGGTATTGACTGTAAGAGCGAGCGGAGAGAGACTGGTGATGTGATGTAACAGATGAAAGCCTGGACTCTGCGGCTGGAGCAGAGAAACGAAGCACTTCAGTGTGTGTGTGTGTGTGTGTGTGTGTGTGTGTGCGTGTGCGTGTGCCAAATAAAATCTGATTTGATGTTTCTTTGTTCTAAAACATCACAAGAACATTAGACAACAAGTTTACACTGAAGTCACTGTTTCAAAAAGTACAATTTACATCCTGCATCAGGCAAAGACAACAACTAAGGAGATGAAACGACTGGACCAGAAACACATCCTGTACGAGTGTGATGGAGGATCACTTACACGCCTGGTGGAGTCACATGATCAGAATTATACAGTAGAAACCAGAGTTATGTTTAATAGTGACAGTAAGAGGACTCACACACACACACACACACACACACACACACAAATAAAAGCACTTGTTAGTGAGACTCATCGGAAATGAAGGTGAGCTCAGAGTTCGGAGGAGCCTCCCAGATGCCCGAGCAGGACCTCCAAGTCGAGGGTCTGTTTCCAGAACGCTGCAGACACCGCGGTGGTTCCCGGACCGTACAGTACTTTAAGAACCACGGCTGTAACTCATGTCTGCAACTTGTGTTTCTCTCCCCAGGATGATCACAGCATTGTGTTCCTGTGCGACCTGCATCTCCACTTCCCCGTGAATTTCTTCGACTTGGTGAGGAAACACTGTGTTGAAGGACAGGCGGCTTTTGCTCCCGTAGTGATGAGGCTTAACTGTGGAGCGACGCCGGAGGAACCCGACGGTACACACTCGCACCGCACCCTCTCTAATCAAGTACCAGTCAAAAGTTTGAACACCCCTTCTCACCCGATCAGGTTTATGTTCTCAGACGAACAGCGGGTAACATTCTTCACCGTGCCACGTGTTTGTTTAACAAAAATCAAGCTAAAAGAAAAAAAAAGAAAGGTGTGGGAACACTAAGGACCCGACTGATTCAGGAGCTTGTGGCTCCACCTTTAGCAGTTTTTCAGATTGACTGACCTACGTTTCTTACCGTGACGATGGACTGTCCTTTCTGTTTACATAACCGAGTGAATCTTAGCAAAATCTGGATTTGCACTAACAGGGCTATCGACTCTGTACACAGCCTTCTTCTCCACGAGGCAACTGATTGGTCTAAAGAACATTAAGAAGGCCTGAAGTGTCACAGATTAACACACACACACACACACACACACACACACACACACACACACACACCTGTGACCTACAGTAAATAAAGCCATCCCAGGTGACTGACTGCCTCGTGACTGATGAGAGAATGTCATGAGTGTGCCGAGCTGCATCAAAGCTGATTATAGTCACACTGAAGGAGGAGGTTTGCCCAAACCTCAGTGTAGTTTATTAATGATTAGGAACTCATGAGCTTTTCATAGTTAAATGGAAATAAATATTTCATGTTGTAGATGAATAGTAAACCATAATTTATCTCACTAATGCATCACTACAATGACAATAAAGTCTCTTCATCTAAAACTGAATGATAAATGAACTTTGATAACTTTCTTAGTCCACATTCCTCTATTCCTTTACGCTGACTTTTATTAATTCATTAATTTCTTGTGCACTGAATCAGATTTAAGATGGCACTGAATAAGTTGTTGTTGTTGTTTGTAACATGCCGGTGCGCGGCCCTCCTGCGACTCGCTGTCTCCTGCTGAGACGACACACTGATGTGTTTTTGTGTTTTTGTGCTCTGCAGGTTACTGGGAGGTGAACGGTTTTGGTTTGCTGGGTATTTATAAATCTGACCTGAACACTGTGGGAGGCATGAACACCAGAGAATTCAAAAACCGCTGGGGAGGAGAGGACTGGGAACTCCTGGACAGGTGAGACGCGGAGCACCGACACTGTGACAGACTCTCATGACCTCGCTGCTCCATATAGCACACAGTCGGTGAAGTCCATCCACAGGGTGTCACTCCATCCATCACTGATGATAAACATCTCAGCAGGTGTGTGTGTGTGTGTGTGTGTGTGTGTGTGTGTGTGTGTGTGTGTGTGTGTGTGTGTGTGAGGGAGAGAAGGAGAGATGCGTAGGTTAAATAAGGAAACATACGTCCAGCGAGACGTCACATGACTGCCGGTATCACGCTCCTGTAAAGAGGTTTTGGGTTGCCAGGTTTGTGCAGCGAGAAGAAGGAACATTAAATATTAAGCTGCTTTCACACTAGGGACTGATCAGAGATATGTGGCACAGTGTACGTGAGCACGGTCCAAATCAGATATGAAATCTAAGCACAGCTAAATACAGACGTGGGCCGCTGTTAGGAATGTGACGGCGTCAACGCGCTCAGACTGAAGTAATGGTAATGTCTTAATCAGAGGTGTAGTGCAGTTTACACACACGCTTAAGCTGTGGCTCATTTAAAAAAAAAAAAAAGTTTATGAGTACATTAACCAAATATAACTAACCAGATTATCAGATGTTAGTCTGTTTGTATAGATTTTTTAGCATGTTGAGAATATTACACGGCAGTATTTTCTGTTACGTGGCATCCAGTATGGGTGATACCCGGCATGAGCGCAACTATTCCCTCTGTCTGCGCTCTGTCTGCGCTCTGTCTGCGCTCTGTCTGCGCTCTGTCTGCGCTCCCACTTTCCTCAGAATGAAGGTTTCATTTGTTCTTCACAAGAAAGTTAATTAAATTATTTAAGCATTAACACTATCTTGTGCCCACTATAAAACCTAACAGGTCTTTTGCTGTATGAGGACGGGGCAAAGGTCGCGGGGACATACAAATAAAATGCTTTACATAAAAGAAAAAATGCTTTGGAAGACATTTCTACATAAAAGAAACTTGTGTACAGAGCTGTAAAGAGAAATAAAATAAAGTCAGTCAGTATTCAGTGTGGCAGCACAGCGGTGTCAGCACTGTCGCCTCGCACCTCCAGGGGCCGCGTTCGATTCCCGTCTCAGTGTGCACGTACAGTAGTGTGTCTGTTCTCACCGTTCCTGGTGGGTTTCCTCCCACAGTCCACAGGCATGCGGATTACACTAATTGGTTTTCCCAAATTACCTGTAGTGTGTGAATGAGTCTGTGTGTGTGTGTGTGTGTGTGTGTGCGCGCGCGTGTGTGTGTGTGTGCGCACGTGTGTGTCCTGCGATGGATTGGCACACGCCCCGTGTCCTAAGTCTCCTGGGATAGACTCCTGTATACGAGATAAAGCCGTATAGATGGTGAGTGAGTGTGTGAGTGTGTGAGTGTGTGAGTGTGTGAGTGTGTGAGTGTGTGAGTGTGTGAGTGTGTGAGTGTGTGAGTGAGTGAGTGTGTGAGTGAGTGAGTGAGTGAGTGAGTGTGTGAGTGAGTGTGTGAGTGAGTGTGTGAGTGAGTGTGTGAGTGAGTGTGTGTGAGTGAGTGTGTGAGTGAGTGAGTGAGTGAGTGAGTGAGTGTGTGAGTGAGTGAGTGAGTGTGTGAGTGAGTGTGTGTGTGAGTGAGTGAGTGAGTGAGTGAGTGAGTGAGTGAGAATATTCTGTGTTAAAACTCTTTGTTTGTAAGGGATCAGTAGGTCAGTGGAGATGGAGACAGATGTGTGCCGTGTCATGAGTGAAACAGCTGTTGGGTTTTACTGAGTGTGCTGGAGAAATCTGGGTGTTTCTGGTAACTTTGTCCCACCTGCTTTGTGTCGCTTTCTTCTGTACAATATTCTCCTGTAATGTCATTTATTTAATAACTAATAAGTTTTATTTAGTAATAATAAATGGTTTTGTGCATACCATGATGTCGACATGATAAGGATGTATAGTTTGGTGCCTTTAGACTTTTGTACAGTGTATCGTACATCGATGTGCTCGGGTGAGGGGTGAGCTACTGTAGGACTCCACGTCTCGTAGTTTCATGTCTGCCATATCATTAAGCAATCTAAAGCATGAACACAAGTAGTTCAGGTTCAAATCATTTGATTTACGTCCTCGTGCACTGCAGAAGGAGGCGCATTCGAAACCTCCGCTGTGTGCAGACTGAGCTCGTGACCACGCCCGTGCTGGAGCGACCGTCACGGTTCAACAAACTCCTGATTTCTGTCAAAAGCACAAGACGCTCTGTCCGTTCAAAATCATCGGCTTTTCAGAACCCCGTAGTGCGGCGCACTCGCTCAACACTTTCTGCCTTTAGGTTCAAACAAATGAAAGAGAAAATTGTCACACAATGTTGATGTGATGCAGGTGAGAAATGTAGTTCCTCCAAAAAGTAAAACAACTTGGAGACAAGTTGTGTTAAGATTCTCTTATGAAGTTACTCAGATGATCTCACACCCTGAGCCTCGTCTATCACACAAACAGATTTCATCATAAAACTCCCTCTCTGAGCGTTTACTCAAGTCTGTAAATGTATCTTCCACGTGTCGCACACGCTCTTATCCAGAGAGACGTCATTAAAAATGTTAAAACTAAACACAGTGAGGCAACACAAAGCTGAAACTAACAGCAAATAAAACTAATCATTCGGTCACAGTCGGTGACGGTCAGTCCGTGCGCTAAACACTCCTCCGCTCGCGCTGGGTTTAACACACGTCTATTATCATTGATGTTATCTATTATTTCAGATATTTATAGGAATAGAAGTGAGTCAAAGTAACTTCCACCCTTGTTTTTAACCCTTTACCCTTGAAGGTTCTCGCCGTGCGCCCGTGTGCCCGCACACACACATCACTAAAATGCAAATGAGCTGCGCCAGGACTGAGCTGTGCCCTTTACGGGGATCTGCACACACACACACACACACACACACACACACACACACACACACACACACACACACACATAAAGTAGTAAGAAAATCAGGCTTTCTATAATTTCTGTAAATCTCTTTAAGCAACAAACAAAACAAAACATAACCAACCACAAATGTAGATTTTGTTTTTTAAAAGAGAAAAATCAGATGCTGGTAATGAAGCAAAATGTTAATGTCAGTTTAAATAAATATAAATTATTTAGCGATTCATCGCGGTTAAGGTAATCCGTTTAATGTTCAGCTTACTAATGGGTTTATAATACGGATAAGAAGTTGTGTGTGTTTGATTTGTGTGTAAACAGGACAAATCATTGGATCACCACATTCATTAAATCACACGCAGTAATGTTTATATAACTTGTAAACCCCATCAGCTAACATGAAGAGGCGTCTGCAGGATGTGAATAAACGCCTCCTCCTGAGATCATCATACAAACCAGAACATTTCGGAAATCTTCTCATACTTGTGGGGTTGTTGTTGTTGTTGTTGTTGTTGTTGTTGTTGTTGCGTACGAGTGCTTGTTTCAGTCGATCCTGTTCTTCCAGCTCCTCACGTGAACGTCTCTCTTATTTTTTTTCTCCTCATCGTTCTCACACTTGATTTCACGTCACTTTTAGAAACCCGGCGTGACCTGAAGCTGGTCTCGGGGTGTCGGAAGCGCTGACGTCAGCGCCGTGCACTAACACACTTGTGTCATGTGTCTGGTTTGATGTAGGATCGTGGAGGCGGGGCTGGACGTGTCACGTCTGTACTTGAGGAATTTCTTCCACTACCACCACTCCAAGCGCGGCATGTGGAACCGCAAAATACTGCACGGCACGTAGACCCGGCGACACCTGCGTCCTGGAAGACGGCGCTCGCCCTCAGCATGCACCCGTCTGCCTGCAGGCATGTCACCCCACTGCGGGTGGAGCCAGGGGACCTTGCCAAAGTTTGATTGGTCGGTCCTCTCTAGATAGCGATGTCGCAACTATGAACTTTTTTTTTCCTTATCCGTGTCACATGTGAGTTACACCGCGAGGGGGCGGAGTTTGTCTAAATCGGAGACGTGTCTCAGGTATGCTGGATTATAATCGTGAACTTTCAACACAGGGTTTTTCCCCGCGTGAGATCGGCTCATGTGAGGAGCATTGTCAAGTCCAGCGCCACCATGTGACAGTTTGAAGTAACACCACATCATGAGGTTGAACTGAACATTGCGTCTGTAAACAGACTCTAAACCACTGCTTATACATGTTGATATTAAACACACATAACTGTACATAACATTACTCATTACTGAGTTGTTAAGTGACTTTCTGGTTTGTCTGTAGCAGATCAGCGCTCGCTCAGGTTTGCCTTCACACTGTGAGCAGGGATTTATTATTTTTAGTTGACTTAGCCATTAGGACGCAGGTGATTAGACATTGATTGCACGGATTTTGCTGAGTCGTACGTCTGTTTCCGACGCGTCGCCGCTCTGGAGGTGGAGTGACGTCAGTGCAGATAATTAGCGGGGCGATTTAAAGGGGACCAATCCGTTTTTAATGCGTTTATATAAGTGCCAGAAGTTTACAAATGAATCCCAAATCTAACATTTTTATAGCCAAGCAGAAACAAAATACTTCTTATTTCTTTAACGCACCCTTGTTTTTCCCACCAGTTTTCAGGCATTTCCCACCACTTTTCTGCTAATCAGTTTTTTTTTTCCAGCAGCAGCAAATCTATTGTGTGTTAATGGAAGTGTGTTAATTAACGATGAAATCCTCAATGTTTAGTGATGCAAAACTTAAAAAAGCAACTTGTAGCTAAAGAACTTTAGCTTAGCGGTTAGCTCGTAACTGCGAGTGATTAAGCCAGTCTTCTTAAGCCCTTAAGAAACGAATATATCTAGGCAATATCCCTGGGTGGAGCTAAGCAAGTCTGCAAATATATATATTTTTTTATCATTTTAGGGGGGAAAATCTATTCAAGCACCAAGAAATAAACAAGTGATTTGGTATGAAGAAGCAGGTTTTTTTTTTTTTTTTTTTGCATTTTAAAAAACCTTTAAAAAGTATGTTATTGTGTTTTCATTCGGAGAAGGTATTTTCTGTATCCTGAGTGTTTGTATAGAGGCACAAACTTCCTGCAATCTGGATTTTTATTTTAAATTTTTGGCCTTTTACTCACTCACCGTGCTTTTATTATGACATTCTGTGGTTCAGGGTTTGTTTTAATGATTTGTTAAATTGTAAAGTTGTACATTTCTGCACAAGGCCATTTGTGTTTGCTCAGGAATATTAAACCAGCTTCAATAATAATAATAATAATAATAAAAAGTGCCTTTTAGTTCTAAACAAGGTAAAGTAATCAAAAATATTGCTTTGGGATTATTCTCTTCTCTGTCATTTTTACCCAGAATGCAATGTTTTATGCAAATTTATATACACCATTATTTATTCATAGGTTTATAAGGTTTACTGTGTGGATGTAATGATACTTTTCTCTCTGGGATTTGGAGTTAAATTATCAAATGTTTATATAATGTTTTGAAATTGCTCTGCTGTAATTTTCTAGAAATAAAGTTAATCACTTTTAAATTATTACATTTAAAATCAAATGTACACAACATTCATTTAAAACATCTGAATTCGCATTGTAAACAATGTGCTTTATATTTCCATATCTGTCTACATTCCTATACATTTGAATCTATATTATATGATATTTGAAGAACTCAACACTGGAGATAATTTTATATTGTATTGTTCAGTGAAATTTACTTCTATTCATTTTAGAACTACACACACATTCAAATTGTTCATTTTAATAGAATATTTTTTTTATTTATTAAAGAGGAGAAACGATTTTGGGGGCTGTTTGAGGGATTTTGCTGCTCTCCTGTATATTGTACATCTATGTGTATATATTTGTATATGGAGGTCTGAGGTCATTTTTACTGAAATTAAAAGCAACCTGATTTAATTTCTTTTTTGCTGATTATTATTCATTCTATGTTTTTATATCTGTAAAAATCTATATTTTAAAACCAATATTAAATTGTAATTGATAAAATGGCAAATGAAATAAACATCTTGGATATAATTCATGTGGTATATCACCCGATTATAACAGAACAGGAGGTGCAGGTTTGTGTTTAATGATTTCGGTTGTTTTTGTCCTTCTCCAGATCATTTTTATATAAGCAGAAGCAGAAACATGAGCCTCTTGTTAAAACTGATGCCATTGTTATTTTTAAGCAGGGACATCAGCTGGCATTTATACACATATATATATACACATTAAGCCTGAGCTTTTTTCAGAATGCAGCCTGGCTGTAAATCACACTGCAGTGTTTCAGACAGTGGTGTGTTTAGACAGGTGTGTTTTTACTCCCTGTCCTTGAACAGCAGACTTTGAGGTTTTTCTCTCTCTCTCTCTCTCTCTCACGCATACACACACACGTACACACACACACATGCACGCACACGAACATGCTTCATCACATGTCAGTCCAGTTTCGTGAAGTGAAGCGATCAGCGCACGCCTGACACTCTCTGATCAACACATAACTTGCCACCAACTTGCGGAAGAGATGCATCAGTGGGACCTGCACACACACACACACACACGCACACACACACAGTCGTTCAACAACACCACTCGCTGGGCTGGGAGTTCTTGCCACACCGCCGTACAGTCCTGGCTTCGCTCCAAGACACTATAGGAGTTCCTGGGAGGCCGGCGTGTCAGACGTGACTCAGACAGACGGTCTGATCACGACTCCGGCGTACTGAGGGAACCGGGAGCTCCAGTGACACATAATAAGTGCATCAGTGTATCAGGGGATTATAAAGGGTGTGTTTACTCTCAGGACTGTGTTCTGTTATTCTGTACAATCAAAAGTCCCAGTTTGACTCGAACACACCTCATACTGTACAAACGAGCCCTGACAGAACCGACTGCAGTGTAAACTGATGTTCTGAACAGTGTGAGTCAAAACTAACTTTTCATTTAAAATATTTCCTTTAGTTTTATTAGAAATTGCAAGCGTACACACACACACACACACACACACACACACACACACACAACTTTAAAAATGATTGTAGTTTAAACATTAGCTTTAAATCCAGACTTAAAGACTGACGATGATGATGATGATGATGGACATGGTGTGTAAAGTAATAACACTCTAATACAACAAATATCACATTGTAACAACTGCAACAATGTAACAGTGTAATAATGTAAGAAATATTTCCATGTAACAATGTAACAATGATTTAGTTTTACAGTAATTTGTCTTCACACACACAAACACACACACAAACACACACACGGTGTTATGTACAGTAGCGTGTGTTCACTGTCCTCCACCAGCAGCGTCGAACATCTTCTTCCTGCCCTCCATCCCTGACATGGCCTCCACGTTCTTACGCCAGTCTCCCACCTCACTGGTCAGCACCTACACACACACACACACACACACACACATTAATTTATTTTTTTTAAAATTATTTTGTGTGTATGTGTGTGTGTGTGTGTGTGTGTGTGTGTGTGTGTGTATGTGTGTGTGTGTAGGTGTGTGTGTGTGTGTGTGTGTGTACCTTCTCCTGTTTAATGTCCTCCTTCTTGACGGACTTGAGGTTGGCCCTGAGGTCCATGGAGCCTTTGTGTTTGGAGCCGAGTAAAGCTCTCATCATCTCATCAGCCGAGACGCGAACCTTCCTCAGAGCCGGCTTCTTAAACTTACCTCCGAGATCCTGAACCTTCAGCTTCAGCTCGTGAATCTGTACCACACACACACACACACACACACACACAGACAATAAGCAAGGAGTACCTTGATCTGTCTTAACCCTACAGAGTGTGTGTGTGTGTGTGTGTGTGTGTGTGTGTGTGTGTGTGTGTGTGTGTGTGTGTGTGTGTGTGTGTGTGTGTGTACTCACTTCTTTATTGTTCTTGTTGACTTTCGCTTCAAAGTCGTATCTCTCCTCATCCACATCATCGATCTTAGAGTGAAGCT
>JAAGKR010014133.1:0-12338 GCA_011419295.1 Clarias macrocephalus
CTGGCAACAGGAGAGAGTCGTTGTGGTGAAGAGCACCACTTTAGTTGAACTTTCACTTTTACCTGTGAACTCCTGTTTCGGTTTTTATTTAAATTTAAATTAGTGATTACTTTGTAAAGTTTTGTGTCAACATTAAATCTCAGAACCTGACCATTTCACAATAAAGGACCCAGCATTTGATGCCTCATTATTTTCCAGCGACAACAATAACAGAAAGAAACTACAACGCACAGTTTAGCAGAAACACAGTACAATAGGTAACACACCAGAAATATCAGGTTACAGATAGTTTACAGCTTCAACCCATCTGGGAAGGCATTCCATAAGATTTAGGAGTGTGTCTAGGAGAATTTTTGACCATTCTTCCAGAACCGCATTTGACACGTCAGATGTTGGACGAAAAGGCTGGCTCGCATTCTCCCCTCTAATTCATCTCATGGGGTTGAGGTCAGGACTCGTCATGACCAGTCAGGTTCTTTCACACCAAACTTTGCAACATCCATGTCTTTATGGACATTGTTGGAACTGGAAGAGGTCGTCCCCAAACTGTTCCAACAGAGTGGAGAGCATGAAATTTTCCGAAATTTATTTTTATGCTGAAGCATTAAGAGGTCCTATCACTGGAACTAAGGGGCTGAGCCCAGCTCCTGAAAAACAGCTGCACCTCTAGAAAGAGGAACAGGTATCAAATTACTGGCAGCTTCTCCTCAAAGCATAACATCATCAATTCTACCGCAGTTGCAAGAATGAGTTCTTATCCAATAGCAGACGCCGTTATACAATCTGCTGAGCCAGCAAATAAGATGCCTACTGGGTTTTTTTTTCTGAAATATTTGCAAGGTTAACCTCTGCCTTTTCCTGGCGGGTGTAGTCCTCACTTTTCCCTTAAATTTGTTTGCACGTTCCCGATGCTAGATTGTCAGATGAGGCTTTAGCTTAGCTGGCTTCATAGCTGCATTTAATAAGAGGTGGAGACAGATGACAGACTGTAGTCATCCATTGCTGCTTTCAACAAATTTGAATTTAATATGGCTGCCATTGTATTTTTGTAGTTTAGCTGATGTGGGCTTTGTATCACGGATGACAGCTTTATGAATTTTCCATCTTGAGTAACGCTAACCATTCATTGTACATGACTCGTAGCAGCACAGATGTGATGTGTCACAACACACAGTATAAAAATTTGCAATTGCTAGCTTTATGTAGAATGTATCACAAAGAAGTCTTTTATGATGCGGTCCACTTGCCATATTAAGACTGTTTTGTGGACCCCTGATCTGCAAAAAAAATTAAAATAAAAATCTGTTTTTTTCTGAGCAAAAACATACTGCTTTGATTTCATAAACCTTAAAACCACACCAAAAGCATAATAAATTAATAAACTGTACATTACGAGAAAACCTACCCATGTCACCTTGATGACCTGTGTTCTCATTCCAAACTCAGAACAGGCCTCTCTGTTGCTCTTACTTCAATTAGTTCATGCAAAAACGGTTCCTTTCATATCAATAATATCTCTGTGATAAGGAGTAGAGTAAGAACTATACTTTTTTTTTAAACTACTTCCTTCTTCCAAATAAAGTGACTGTGCATAAGGAGTGCTACAGTATCTATCATGCTTATTCGGTCCATTGAAGACATCCTATGTTTTAATGCATATAGTCAGACAATTAACAACTACGTGTTGCTAAGCAAAGTTAAATATTTTTTTTATTTGCAAAAATAAAACGCCTACTTTGACGTCTATTATCAGTCTTTTTTTTAAGCGTCTGGCTTCTTTTTCTAAAAAAAAGATGAAAAAAAAAGCTGCCTGTTTATTGGTGTCACATTCAAACCTACACACTAAAGATTTATCTGAATTTATTTCACATTCAGGGAGATTTAAATTTAGATTATTTTATGTTCTATTTATTGTACAGTATAGTGCGTGACGGTGTAATGGCCTAGATCAACTTTGTTAGTCGATAGCTACAAAATTAAAGCTTTTCTTTTATATTAACATAAAAAAGCATTTATGTTTAGTTTATTAAAACTTAGTACATTCATCAAACATTCATAATATAAAGCAAACATAACTTTGTCAGAACTACAAAGAAGTACAGCTCCCACCACCAACGCAGCTGTTCACCTGAATACTAACACCGGACACTAATTACCTAACAGATAACTCACACACTACCGGCCTTTGCGAAGTATACGCGCCCTGTGATTAGGTTGAAACCCAGTGTAGTTTCCAAGCCGTTTTTGATTCTCGAATGCCCGTTCTGATATTGACCCTGTTTGTAATTTTGTTTGCCTCGATTTTGGATTATCATTGCTGGTTTGTTCGACTTGTCCTTAAACATTCCTGTCAATAAATATCTTAACTGCACCTGCGTTTTCTGAATCTGGTTCATGACAAACTTATGATATACAGTATCCCTGCTGCCTGGTGTTCTCTTTATGTTTTACATTCTGTTTATGGTAATGTACCTTATTTAGACTTCAGATTTTTTTTTTTTTTTACTGTTGCTCGTCTTGCATCGGTCCTATTATCCTGCTGTTCTCGGTTTTTGGCAATGTATAATAAAGGTTGTTGTCTGCACTTACTTTCGTCCTCGCTCACCAAACATAGCAATATCATTGGTTTTGTTTGTTTTTTAATATCATTATCAAACTGCCATCCTGAGTAGTGTAGCTTACTATTGAGATTAGAGTTCTAAGTTACTGGAAAAGAGAAAGAAACTATTAATATTAATATTTCAAATTAGCTATTGTAATATAAGTGTAAATACTGTACATTTAGATTATGAACAAATGTAAGTTTTATGGACAAAGACAACAAAAACCCCTTTCACTGACCAGGTGTTTTTTTTTTTTGATAGGAGCACAAGACTGAGAAATGCTGGCAGATTCAGTCCATCAGCTTTCCATACCAAGAGAAATAGTTACCTCAACCTTAAAACCAGACTTGGTACTATGGTCCAAATCTCTGCACACCATCTACTTCATATAGCAGACAGTACCATGGGAGGACGCCACAGACGAGGCCAATAAGAGAAAGAGGCTGCGGTATGTTGAGCTGAAGCTCGAGGCAGAAAAACAGGGTTGGAGAGTGTGGTGGAAATCCTGAAAACGATAAAGACAAGTCATTCCTATACTGGGTAAGAGCAAAGTAACAAAGGTTTTATTATAACTTCTGTAGAAGCACCAGTCTCGCCCAGCAAACATGGTGCAGCATAGAGAAATGTGATTTCTTTCTCCCAGCTGTTTTATTTTATGCACAGATTTCTCTGCTAACAAAATCAACGACCCATACACATTCAAGGAGCTGATTTTCTTTATCCGACCCAGACCAGATGTCTTCACCTTCTCGTTCAGTAGCAAATACAACTGGTTAGTTTCTATTCTATCCTCGGTCTTGTCTTTCTACAATCCAACAGGCAAGTTTTAAATCTTCTACAGTCTATGTGGCACAATTAATACATTAATTAATACATAATTCAAATGTGATTTTTCTATTACAAGAGCAAAGCCGTGGCTTTATCGCAGCATCCACTATTACACTACGGCTCCTTATAAATATGGGCTTTGTAGCCAAGCTCTGCACTGTACCATCAAGGAGACATCAGACGCAGCTGAGTGCTGTAGTCAATGGCTGTGGATTAAGAGGAAAGATCAGGAAAGGTCTGATCAGCCAGGGTGGGCCTGCCTAGCAGAGAGCCTATTGTGAGTAAAAGACTGAAACACTGATGACACTTTGACAACTAACAATGTGCCCCTAACATCTGCCGGTGGCCTGGAGTAACACCATCATCATTGCTGTTCAGGGAACCTTAAAGTGACTTTTACCATCTTGTTCTATAACTTGATATTATGGTGTTTCTCTCTGATGGGTTTATTTAGTTTTTTCACCCAAATGTGAAGTAAATGAATAAAAAAATCTTATTAATTTATTCACAAAAATGTAAAACAAACAAGTGTCTGGTGCTGAGTGAAATGTCTTTCAACCAATGCACAGACCTGACTGCCTTCATACTACCAGCATACACATGCAAAACAAAAATGTATACTGAAAATGTAATGCAACAAAAAATAATTTCGAATACTAAGCAAACAGATTTATAGTACATTGGGTAATTGAATTCATTCATTTTTTTTCCACAAAATTTTTGTACAAAATGTATCTTTTTTTGGACTATTTAAAATAAGTCAACCTACAACTTCTGTTCCTAATCCAGAGACTAATTTAGAGAGCTATTTGATCCTGATCTGTGGGCAGAAATGACACTCAATGATCACTGCACTCATCTCAGCATTGAAAATGTAGACATATTTAATTCCTTTGGAGAGAGAGAGAGAGATTGGGGGCATTGTTGCCCCCTAGTGGTGCACTATTATGGGTGGTCCCATTGGACTAAGGTTTTGGGACCTTTATGCTGATCTTGTGTCTCATTGTCTCATGCTTAACATTTCATTCAAAGGAGTTTGGTATTGTCTTGATTAGCGTTATTTAAAACTCAGTGTTGTCCACAGACTTTAGCCGCGTTCCATTTACTATGGTAACATGAGCACCTCGGATACCTGTCGCTGCTGCTGTGGATATTTCACACTACGGACATTATATAGTGAATATTTATTGAAACAAAAACTCATACCATTATAAAACATATAATATTGAAATGTGTATAACTTGTAAATAAATTATTGAAATTTTTTTATTACTGTGTCCTATTAATATGATGACATCCTTGATAATCATGATAATCTATACATATATTAAAGTACTGTAAAGTTGGCATGTCTGTACATTGAAGATATTTTATGGAAAAATAATTTGGGGGAACATATGATGAGTAATAGAACACATCAAGATGGTTTTTGGAATTTTTGTTCGGCTGTTTGTCACCCTGGACAGGATGCCAATCCATCACAGGAAACACGCACACACTACAGGCAATTCGGGAACGGCAATTAGCCTAATCTGCATGTCTTTGGACTGTGGAAGGAAACCGGGGTAACCGGAGGAAACCAACCGAGCACTGGGAGAACATGCAAACTCCAAGCACACAGAACCAGGAATCGAATCTGGTTGGGAATTAAAGACGAACCCTGGAGGTGCAACGTCACAGTGTTAATATATAATATAATATAATATAATATAATATAATATAATATAATATAATATAATATAACCTTCTTATATATACATATAATAAAACGGTGAAGGTGGCATGTCAGTACATTGACGATATTTGCAAAAAAAAAATTATTTGGGGGGATATAAGATGAGTGATAAAATACATGATTTTTGTAATTTTGTTTGTCTGTATGTTTGTGCACGCATCACGTAAAAACTACTGAACGAATTTTAATGATTTTTTTTTTTACAAGTGTATTTGACAGGGCTTGATGTACTGTAACATATAGATTTTGTTTCATTGCAATTGGCCCACGGGAAGAGAAGCACGTATATTCACATTAATTACATAACAAATGTACTCACACTAATCAAGTGTTAAATATAATTATATAAACCTTCATATAAACTTCTAAAATATGATTTGATAAAACTTTAAAAACTCATATGGGATGAACTGTGAGACATAGAGAGCCCAGAGTCAGGGTGCTTTCTCGCATAAGATCATAGTGAGCGCAACACTTACACTGCAGGAGTGTCGGCTTGACCGAGATGAGAAATATACAGACTTAATGTGGACTTTGTTAATGAGCTAAGCTGAGGAGAAAAGCCATGCTGAAGCATAGGAGAGAGAAGGGAAAACACAAGAAGCATGAATGGGTTTTTGTATCACTGTGCCGAGCGGCGATCATCATCTCTCATCAGGTGAGGACCCGGTTAAACCACAACAAAAACTCATGGATGGTGCAAAGTACAGTTTAATTCGCTGCATGAATAAAATGCATACAGACAGGAACACAAGTGACACAGATACATTGTGGAAAATATTGGCTAATATCAAAAGTTTATTTAAAAATTTAGTTATATAAAAGACACGTCAGATTTGAGCATGTGTAAAGCATCAGAAAGAATAAGAGCCCAGTGAATAAATGACATCACTGACTGGATGACCATACAGCATGAAATCAACAAAAAACATTAAAATAACACATTAAAATAATTATATTTATGAATACATTTTATATACTTATATTAAATTATTTGAATGTAAACAACAGGGCTTTTTTCACCTTTCTTGGGGTTACATGCTGCAGACTCCCAGGTGGCTTTGATGCTTTCACCAATTGTAGGAAGATTAGGAAGCTTCATAAATAACTTTTATATCCAACTCTGAGTCAGGAACATTTCAAGTCCTTAATGAACTTTGACCGTGATTCTTACAAGTGATTTTGGGATGCTTAGTAAATACGGTCCCGAGTTTATTTAGGAATCTGGTGTATGTGGGCTTCAACCTGAAATAATAATATAACTGATTATACTAAAGCTGATCAGCTTATCTTTAGCTTAAAAAGTCTTTTCCCATCAACGATGTGTACTAATGCTAGTTAAAAACAAAGCTAAAGCAAAACAATCCCAAAAAGTACTTGGTTCTTCATAAAATCTTCATTCATCCAGGAATCTTGAGGCTTGTGTAGTTTTCAAAAAGTACATTTGGGTTGAGACATTTTATTATTTTTCTCTGTAACTTATCCTTTACTGATGGTTATACATAATTTGGTGGTTCAGGGTTGTTGAGTTGCTGCATGAAGGAGAGCAGCCATGGACTGATTCTTCTGATCCTAATCCAGGGTTACAGAGCTTCCTGATCTGTGGGAGGAAATGATGCTCAGGTCATCACTGCTCTTATATCACTATGGAAACTTTAGACATTACACTTCCTAGCTCCACATGTGTTCTGTCTCTAATTTTGTGACATTATTTAAACTGAACGTATGATATAATGATATATGATATATAATTGAATATGTTCTCTGATAATGTGTGCATTGTCCATGCCAGTTAGGATTAAAGTCTTACTCTCAGTTATAGTATGTGTCCTGTGGAGTCTGGAAAAGATATAAAGAGCTCCAACCAACAGTGACAGCAGGATGATGACTTCAAAAAGCCACACAGACACAAACACCATGAAACCTGAGAGAGAGAGAAAGAAAGAGAGAGTTTTATTCTTAGGTATTCTCAGTTATACTCCGAGTAAAACGTGCATATGGGAGTATACTGTATACTTGGTTTCTGTTCTATAGCACTATAATCTGGGGTTTAAGCTGAAACCTAGTTTTGAGAAGTGTACTTCATGTTTGTGTTTGGATCAGCAAGTAATCATTAAGCCTAATGACTGAATTGACACATACAAGAAAATATGAACATCATAAAAATAGAAAATCTCAGAGACTTACCATTATTAGATTGTGTGGGAGAATTCACTGCAGAAATAATAATCAGAAATAATCATCATCATTATCATCATCATCATTATCTTAAGCAAATTAAAATAAAGTTTTAAATGTGGTGGGTCAAGTTGCCACTTTGCTCAGTTGCTTCAGTGGCTCTGTTCACTGATTATATGTTTTTAGTTTCTTTGTATTCTCAGTGTATTCTCATCCCTGTCTGTTTTGTTCTCTGCCATCAGTTTCAATTAGAATCATGATTAAACCCACACATGTAGGAATAAGTTGATGTTACCAAGGAAAATTTTAGTTTTTTTATAATTTAATTTAAAAAAAAGAAAAAAGAATGGACTAGATTTATTACATGGAAAGTGAAACATTTCAAGCCATTGTTTTAATTCGGATGATTACAGCTTATGAAAATAAAACTAAAAAAAGTAACTGAAAATATTAGAATATTCTCTAAGATCAGTCAAGCAATTATTTAGAATACAGAAATTTTCAACTTCTGAAAACCATATTCATTTATGCACTTAATACTTGGCCGGAGATCCTTCAGGACTGCATCAGGGCATGGAGACGATCAGGCTGTAGCACTGCTTAGGCCTTATTGACACAAGTTGCTTTAAAAGCAGCCTTCAGCTTGTCTGTATTGCTGGGTTGGGTGTTTCATCTTCTTGACAACAGAGATAGAGAATCTATCTCTATCTTTTGCTTTACACGTGCACACACGTGTGTTGTAATAAACATACAAACACAAAATAAAAAATGCTTTACATGCACATGTGGTCAGTGTTATAGTAAACAGTACAAGATTAGGATGTGTTTGTATATTTAATCTGTTATTGTGCTACAATACCCATCTCCCTCTACAACTGGCAGAACGAACTGTGACTGAGTATAATTAATATAATTCATTTATATAGGACTACTTAGCAAATGAAATAATATTATTGCTCAGTTTAATTTGTGATTTTATTATATTCAAGTTTTTAAAATTTAAATATAATGAAAACTAAAAGAGGCAGCATGGTGTGTAGTGGGTAGCACTGTCGACTTGCACCACCAGGGTCCGGGTTCGATTCCTGGCCAGGTTCGATTCCTGTCTCTGAGTGCATGGAGTTTGCATGTTCTCCCCGTGCTTGGTGGGTTTCCTCCGGGTACTCCGGTTTCCTCCCATGGTCCAAAGACATTCACAGTAGGAGAACAATAGAGAACATAAATGTTTAAACAGATTTTACACTTTTATCCACTAAATGATGACTGCTACAAGTCTCAAAAAAGTGCGTACTGGACTTTTTACATGCGTGTACATACACAAACAGTTACTCACACATTACGTTAATGAACAGAGCTGCCTGAATGTACTACTAAGCTACAAAACTCTGCCTCTTCAATCTGTGAAAGAGTGCGTAAAAAGATTGTGCTAAAAACGTTCCCCAACATCAAATTGCAAATGCTTAAATCTGATCATTTACAATGCATGTCATCATCCAGAGAAATTGGAGAAATCTCTGTGCGGACAGGACAAGACCGAAGAACTTTGTTGGATGACGACACTATCACTCATTGGCAAGATTATGACATTGACATTACTACAGATGGTACTCAACCGGAATAATGGTTGATAAATAAAGTAAGTGCACTCACAATGATGACAAAACGTTATGATTTTGTGATAATGAAAGCAAATAGGGTGCGCCATTCTGTATTGGTTTTGGTATTGGTTACGTGAGCGCGTCAGAAAATAAACCGAAACAACATATACCTGCCTCACAGACGTCAAAAATATACACGTATAGAAATTCAAAATGTCTGCTTTTACATAAACTAACTAATGACATGATGACATGATTACCTTCATAACTACAGTTGAAAACAAATACATCCTGAATTATTTAAATGAATTATTAAAATGGTCAGCGTCAGTCTTCTTGCTGTTTTTCCCCGATGCATTCATAATCATTAGTCTACTTCTGTCGGTGCGCTCTGGAAAACTAGGAAACTAGGAAATTAAAGAGGAGAACCACGGCTCAACATCCCAGAGCCCAAACTGTGTGTGTGTGTGTGTGTGTGTGTGTGTGTGTGTGTGTGTGTGTGTGTGTGTGTGTGTGTGTGTGTTTGGCGTCACCTGAGAGGTGTCGAAAGGTCTTATATTCATGAAAAATTGTGGATTATTCAGTGCTCTGCTGAAAAATTAGACACATCAGTCACTTTACCCCAAATAAAAGGTCTTTGAGTGTTATAATATGGTTGCAACATAACGGATAGCCAAAGCGAACAAACTTTGCTAAACCTAACAAACTACAGAGATTGAAAATGTCACTTTGCGTCACCTGGCGGTCATTTCACGAATGACTTTGCAATATGACTAATTTATTTCGGCCGCTGTCGTTTTCCCACGGTGGTGACCACAGCAGTAATAGGCATTCCCGTTGTCCACCTACTGTAAATGGGCCCAGGAATACTTCCAGAAACCACTGTCGGTAAACACAATCCACCTTGACATCTGCAGATGCCAAATAAAGCTCTATCCTGCAAAAAGGAAGCCATATTTGAACATGGTCCAAAAGAGCCATTGTGTTGTGTCACCAAGGCTCATTTAAAATGGACTGTTTTAAAGTGGAAAAGTGTTCTTGTTGGCAATCACAGACACCATATACCTCAGGCTAAAAAGGAGGGCAACCTTCCAGCATGTTGTCAGCGTTCAGTTTTAAAGCCAACTCTGATGGTATGGGGTGCATAAGTGCAAACAGTATGTTCAGCTTGCATGTATTGGAAGGCACTACAGTATGAATGCTGAAAGGTATATAAATGCTTTAGAGCAACATATGCTGTCAGCTAACAGCTGTTTTATTTACAGTACTGTGCAAAAGTCTTGGGAACATACAAACAAAAGCAATATGCAATGATGCTTTTGAAAACATTTCTACATTAAAAGAAACTTCTATATAAAGCACTAAGTAATAACAAATAATAAATTGTCAATACTTGGTGTGGAAACCCTTTGCTTGAACGGTAGTGTTCGATACAGATTTGTGCAGTATTTTAAGTAAAACAGCTGTTAGGTTTTATTGAGCATGCTGAAGAATATGAGTTCTTTGGGTAACTTCATCACGCTTCATGCAAAACTCAGAAGTCTACATTATTGTCCCCCCCCCATTTTCCCAACTTGTCTGTCATGTAATATGTCGCTTTCTTTACAGGCATGCAAATATTCTTCTGTAATGTTATTTATTCATTCATTTTAGTGTATCTTTGTAGGGAATGGTCTTGTACATAATAATGCAGACATAATAAACTTATAAAACTAAATTTGTACTACAGATAATATCGCCAAATAGATCAAATAGATCAGATTAGATCATATTAGTTGAATCTAATCTAATCTAGGTTAATAAATTTATATGTGGTCAGGATCGTACAAGTTATCCTTAGACATTTTTTTTCTGCACCCTTTTTTTAATGGTTAGTTTAGGTTGTATTTGTGACATAATACATACATTTTATAACATAAGTTACTCTTTCTCTCTTGTATTGAGCACAATAGCAATTAAATGAACTATCAAGTAACTCAGATTCGAGTGATAATCACTAATCAGTCCTTTGTAAAAGTACAGAGTGGTATTATCATACCATCAGTGTCCCTAGGATGACCAGCAGCCGATGCGCTTCCCTGTCTCATGTTACTGACTGTGGTCTCTTGAATTTACCGCAGGCATTTTATACACTGTGACCTCATTGTTACTTAAGGATAGAGTCTGTGAGGTGGCAATTCTGTCAGACGGTGCTTGTACGTTGAGTCTGTACCATTACTCCATTAGTTTCATTGATCTTCCTGGGTTTTCTTTAAAAGAGCCGTTCGCAGTTTGAAACTGTTGTGCCTCTATAGAACATGAGTGACTATTAGTATTTCCTTTTTACCTTCCGAGATCTATGGCATCTGAGACCGATTAACTAGTAGTGGACCTTACACCGTGCTCATGAACCTGTTTGTCCTGCTAGCATGAGAGAGGTGCACTGTCTGCTTCTAGTTAATCGATTGCGGATGCCATCTTCCTTTTGGCCAGATTTTCAAAAAGGGTAGGCAAATCTACTTGAGCGGCCTTCAAAATACTTTATCGTACCTGGGCGGTCCAGCCCAAGTGTACACTATGTGTGGTGAACACTGTTTTGTCGGGATATTGTCGCGGTGGTGACCTGAGCATTAACCAGAATGGGCCATGATATAATGTGCATAAAATTTTTCTGTATCTCTCATAACTGTTAACTTGCACACCACAAGAAGCTAGGCCATTTCAGGTAGTTCACTATATTCAGTGTTTCCCACAGGTCTGAAATATACTTGTGGTGGTAGCCCTCAGAACGAGCTAATTGTACAGCTTTTTAGCGTTATATGTAGCTCAGAATTGTGCAGTACAGAGTGATGTATCCTTTTCAGCACGACCTAGGCAATATGATGAACTGAATTTTTTTTTTCATTTTAACCAACTATACAACATGTAACAACATAAAACAAGAATGTTTAAAAAAATGGTTGTATTTGGTTGTTTTTGTGACCAACAAAAATAATAACACACATTTTTAGTTCGACAATTTTGTGATATCGTTCCCATATTCCGGGATCAGTACACATTTTTTTAAAAGTAATGATAACCTTGGTTTTATATGATATATTAAAACCCCTAACGCACAGTGTGATGTCTGAACCCACCTGTTAACACAATTCAATTCAACTCAACTCAATTTTATTTGTATAGCGCTTTTAACAATTGTCATTATCGCAAAGCAGCTTTACACAATCAAAAGAATTATGGAATAAGTTTGTATGAAATGTGAATGTGTATGAATCAAAATGATCAGATTCACACAATGAACACACACCGGCAGGACTTCGGTATGAGCCGCATTTTTTAAAAATCAGTCCAGTGTTGTGTTGCCACATGGATCCGAGCTGCTTTAGTTTTTGTCACAGTATGCCAGGTCGCACCCAC
>JAAGKR010014134.1:0-12335 GCA_011419295.1 Clarias macrocephalus
GAATGATTATGATTGGGGCGGGACTAGTGGTCTGATTGGTTATGATTGGGGCGGGACTACTGGTCTGATTGGTTATTATTGGGGCGGGACTAGTGGTCTGAATGATTATGATTGGGGCGGGACGAGTGGTCTGATTGGTTATTATTGGGGCGGGACTAGTGGTCTGATTGGTTATGATTGGGGTGGGACTAGTGGTCTGATAGTTTATGATTGGGGCGGGACTAATGGTCTGATTGGTTATGATTGGGGCGGGACGAGTGGTCTGATTGGTTATGATTGGGGCGGGACGAGTGGTCTGATTGGTTATGATTGGGGCGGGACTAGTGGTCTGATTGGTTATGATTGGGGCGGGACGAGTGGTCATGGTATGATTGGTTATGATTGGGGCGGGACGAGTGGTCTGATTGGTTATGATTGGTTATGATTGGGGCGGGACGAGTGCTCTCATTGGTCACAGTGGATTGAATGCCAACCGTTGTAAAACAATAAAAATAATAAGAAAGAGACCAGTTGAAGAAGCTTTGCATTTACATTCTGTTGCCCGTGGTAACAACCTAATGCAAATCCAGTAATGGTGTAAATTTCCTATCTGTCTCAAGCCGGTAACTCAGACTGTAATAAGAGGAGAAGAGGAAAGAGGAGAGAGATGATAGAGTGAGACAAAAGAGATTAAGGCAAAAAGACATGTGAGGAAACAATAAGAAAATACATGAAAGAAGAGGAAGACACAGGAAAGATGCACTTGAAAGAAGAGGAGAGGAGATAAGGAGATGTGAAAGCAGGGTGAGAGAAGAGAAAGATGGAGGAGACGATAGCAGGGAGGAGAAGAGAGATGAGAGACCAACTGGGAGAGAAGAGTTAAAACAAGAGCATGAATCCTCATATTTTATTCATCTGCCTTCAGCATGAGGAATAAATGATGAAGAGGCTGTGAGTGTGTGTGTGCGTGTGTGTGCGTGTGTGTGCGTGTGTGTGCGTGTGTGTGCGTGTGTGTGCGTGTGTGTGCGTGCGTGTGTGTGTGTGTGTGTGTGTGGTGTCGAACATAAGGTTAGATTTTAAAATCACTAAAATTGGGAATGTGGACAGAAACCGAACGGCGCCAGTGAATGCAGCACTGGTAGGGTGTAGTGAAGGTGTGTGTGTGTGTGTGTGTGTGTGTGTGTGTGTGTGTGTGTGTGTGTGTGTGTGTGTGTGTATCCATCTATGTTGGCACTCAATATGTTTCCCTGGCAGACGGCTTTATTGAGCGATTGGACTCGTACACGAGTCACTCCGTGACTGAGAGAGAGAGAGAGAGAGAGAGAGTGATAGAGTGATCATGAAAGATAGAAATAGAGAAAATCAAATAAAAGCATCAAAAAGTGAAATTAAAGAGGGAGAGAGAAAAGAAACAGAGAGACAGAAAGAACCGAAGGAACAGAGAATTGGAGAGGAAGAAATAAAGGCATAAAAAGAACAATATGAAACAGAAGGAGAAAGAGCAACAAAGGAAGAGAAAGATGAAAAAAAAACAAGAACAAGTGACATAAAAGGTGCAAAGAGCAAGAAAAAAATTAAAGGGGCAAGATCGATATAAAGGAGGATTAAAAACAATCTGTGATGAGGATGCTGAGAAGAGGATGAGGGATAAATAGAGAAAGAGATGGAAAGATTTTTGAAGGACAGAGAGAGAGAGAGAGAGAGAGACAGAAGGGCGCTATACAAGTCTATAAAGAAGGGATGATGAAAAAGAGAGAGAGAAAGACAGAAGCAGAAGTCTTGGTTGAAAAGAGGCAGGGATACTGAAAGAACTCCTCCGTTTCATTCCGAATAACGACAGAGGTGTAAAGGGAAACAGAGAGAGGGAAGGAGGGATAAAGATGGAGTTAGAAACAGAGATAAAAAGAAACAGTGATATAGATCAGCCATTCCCAGACTTAACGCGGCTGCGGCCCAGTGACCCCGTGGCTTTGTTTTATTAGCTCTGGTTACTTTTTAAATGAAAATACTTAATCAGAAATGTTCTGGGAAAAATTTAAAGGCTAACTGAAAAACTGAAAATTAAAAACTTGTTCTTTAATTGTTATAAATGATGTCCACATGCAGTACCCTTACAACCCACTAGGGGACTATAACCTACGTACATTGATAAAAATACATACAGTATAGTCAAAGGCAAATAGAGTGCGTGTCATCAAAATGGAACAGTGTGCTTGTGTCATGGAAGTGTGTGTGTGTGTGTGTGTGTGTGTGTGTGTGTGTGTGTGTGTGTGTGTGTGTGTGTGCATGCAGCGATGCAGCGATGTAGCAGGGCAGTTCCAGGACAAATACAGTCTCTTATGACTGTCCTTCTGTCTCGTCTCCTGTAGGTGGTGAAAGTAGCCGGGAGCAACATCTCCCACAAGCTGCGTCTGTCCAGCGTGAAGCCGTCTGATGAGGGCACGTACGAATGCCGCGTCATCGACTTCAGCGACAGCCGGCCTCGACACCACCGCGTCCGCGCCTACCTGCAGGTGGAACGGGCCGGGAACGACGCCACACCGCTGCACCACCGGGGGGCAGCGGAGTCTCAAAAACACCAACCGAATGCCCACCACGGGCCCCACAAAGCCGGCAGGGAGCTCAGGAAGAGGGCTGCCGAAGACACCAACACTGACTGCACAGAGAGCTGTGCACTTTAGGGCCCTCACACACACACACACACACACACACACACACACACACACTACAGTCTAACACCCTAATCTGTTCTCTTCTAGCCTTTCTTCACAGATCTTAATACACACTGTATATTATTGTATAAAGCAAAACTAAATGTCCGGTGCATGTCGCGAAATGTTTCTTACGACGTTCGCTCTTATCGCTTTTTGAAACTTGAAGGACAGAAACAGACAGAACAAATCAAACAGAGCATGGAGCTGTCACTGTTTCATTCTGCTTTATTTATTTCTATGTTTATGTATGTCGTTATTTCTTTATTTATTGCTTTAATACATTGGTTGACAGGACAGGTGGGAGGAGGCGTGCTGCGTCGACATAACATCATAACACCGTCTACAGAATGGTGAAACACCATTATTAGCAGATCTTCTTAAATAGGGCGAATTTCTTAAATATTTATTATTATGTGAGTATTAATTAAATATCAGAATATTTATGCTTTTTTCAATGCATTTCATGTTTTTTTCAGTGCACCCCACTTTGCAGGATTGAGCTTGAGATCAGTAACATATCAAGAAATAATGTTAATAATAATAATAATAATTATTATTATTATTATTTATTTTTTTTTTTTAGGCCTAGTTCACCTAGTTCATTTTCTTTAAAATGTTTTTGTTTTCTCTTTCATTCAAAAAAAAAACTTAGTTCACAAGAAAAACGCAAAGCATGCTGTTAAGAGCAAGTATAACTCTAACCGTAAAGCTGTTTTGGCCAATCAGAAGCCTGGAAAAAGGTCTGATGTCAACCATAGGACAAATACAGCGCACGCCCTAACGAACCAAAAAGTTTCTTTTCAGTTTTAGGTAAATAAATTTAGTGATTAATCGTGGATCAACAATAATAAAATGGCAACAAGTGTAGCTCTTATAATTCCATCGAAGCTGCTGTTAGTTTGACTTTATTTTTTATTTCTGGCTTTGTTTATTCCATTGATTAAGGATGTATCCTGCACACCCATCACCTAGAGCACTTCTTTTGGGTATGAATTCTAGCGCTGCCAGCTAGCAACATAGATGGATAAAAAAAAACAAAAAAAAACAACCAAACAATGTGCATACCTGGACTTGACGCTGGACTGCGCACACAAACCTTTATATCGTGTCTTGTTTTGTTCAGCCTGTAAATACAACGTGGGTCAGAGGGGGCCAAAACTTTCTTTGCTGTCACTTTATTAGTTGCACTTTTATCCAAACAACTCCTAATCATCCACTCTGAAGGTCAATAAAGAAGAGATCTCAGTATTTCCGGCTGTGGGTCAGAAGGAGCTGATCAGGTGGATGTGGATGTTCAGGATATTGTAATATTCGCTATTTTTCTTTTTTTTTTTTCATGAGTTAAATGTACAGCTATGATGATATGACGCCTTCATTTCTGGATTGTATTTTTTTTTTTAATGCTTTTTAGTTTTGTAAGAAATAAATGTAAAAACCGTACATGTTTGAATAGCCTCCAAAGTGTTGGTTTCATCTTAAATGTATGCTTTTATCAAATAAAAAAATTATACACTGAGTTTCTGTAATTATATGATTCTCATATGTACTTAAATAATATACATTCTAGGGGGTTTGAATGATTAAACACAATTCGTTCGACATAAAAAAAAAAAAAAACATTTGTATCGAAAATGTTTGCTTTTGTTTAATGTGTTCTCATTATGTTCTCATGTCTGTGGGATTTTCCCAAACCCAACGTTTCTTTCCCTTAACATTAAAAACTACCTAGCTGAAGATTGCTGAATGCTACATGGGTGCCAATATTTATGGTGATTTTTAAACTATGACCTTATAGAAGATACTTGAAAAACGTGCTTTTGTGTTTTCTCAGGTAAACAGTGGTTATACTACACAATAAATAGAAAACGCTCTGGAGGAAAAAGGACGCAGGACGTGAAAGACATATTTGTTTCTCGTTTTTCTAGATAAATTGTTTTCTAGGTAAATTTGGTCCACCTGAGTTTCATAAGGTAGAAGAAAACGTGGCAGACCTGTTATCTTTCAGTATAGAATGAGCTGCATATCATTTTGTTTATTGTAGACGCTGTTAGCATGGCGCTGCCCCATTCGCTGACATATGCTATGGTTTATTTCTGTTTTTATGTCTAGTTAGCAGTGTTAGCACGTCTGTTCTACATTCTCTCACAAATCTAAAAATTTTTTTTCACCTACAAAATTTTTTTATAATTCCTGAAAATATTGTCCAAAACTAGCATTATTTACGTTATGCAGTTTTGTAGTTAGCTACTTTGCTAAAATCTGACAGAGAGCCAAGGTATTGAAATAATAATAATAATAATAAATAAATACTTCTGATTGCATAACCAAGTGACATATGTAAACAAACAAAACTGCTTCAGACGCTAATGTGTGATTCTAATTAAAGCTAAAAGTTTATAAAAAAAATATAGCTAAGCTACAGCTAAACAAACCTCCTAATCAAGCAGCTAGCTGTACTGAAAGCTAGCAGGAAAAAAAACTAGGCTAAGCTAAGGCTGCTTTATAACTAAGAATAAATAGTGATAATGTGAAGCTAAATACCCAAAATAAATTTTAAATGTGTGCCTTTACATAAAGAAAAGATTTAGCTTCGAAAAATAGCGAAGCTAAAGCAGGCAGCTGAACTGAAAGATGCAGAAAAAGTACTTTAACGAGGCTAAGGTAAAGCTGCATTGTCAAACTGAGGAATATTAACAGTGATAATGTGCAGCTAATTGCCCCAAAACAACTTTGTTTTGACATGTCTTTTTTTTGAATGTCTTTATATAAGAATGAGATTTAGCTTAAACCAGCAAAACTTCAGCTACATAAACTGTTGATAAAGCAGCAAGCTGTAGCTACTTAAATCTAGTACAGAAAAAGCAACTAAGCAAAGTCAAAACTGCTTTGTCAAAGGAAAATAAATAGTGATAAAGAGATTTTGCTTCTGTATTTATAAGCTGCTCTGGGAAAGAAGTTAAAATGAGGGCTTAGACTCTTAAGGGTTGTTCTGTAAATCTTTAGCTATGTAGCTCTGCTATGATACATTGCAAGTTGGAGAATGAAGTAGCTAATTCATGGAAAAGAAATCACATTTATTTTGAACTTTGAATTTATTTTGAGATGTGCCTGCGACTTCATTCGCTTGGAATTTAATTGTACGCTCATAAGCGTGTTTTTATTATTATTATTATTATTATTATTATTATTAATCTACAATGCCAACTGTTGAATTTTGGAATGCACAAAAAAAAAATTGTGTTACCGTGAAGTGCGTGGAATGAAGGTGTGAGATCAGGTTTATTAAGTAGATTTCAACCGCACATTCATATGCGTGAATTAAAAAACGTACAGCACCATCTGTTGAATTTTGAGAAGAACTAATGATTTTTCCAACGTCCAAATATCTTCAGTGTACAGACACGCCAACTTTACAGTTTAATTATATGTTTAGATTAGATATAGCGCAGCAAAAACAATCAAGCTTGTAGTGATGCTAATTGATGCTAGCTACTCAGTGACGGTCAGACTTAGCTTATTTGTAAGTCACTACATTGTGGCAAAACAAGGATTAGCATTTCTGATTTTATTTAAGCAGGCATTCCTGCTAGGATTAGACCCCAGGCTTCATTTTCTAGCTGCTGGAATTGTGTGTACAGAATTAATGGCTAGCACGACTGGCTCTGATGCTCCTGTAGCCCTTAATCAGACGGATCAATTAAGATGGATTAGAGCCAGCGTTGTATCTCCAGGAGTAGAGTATACGCTTAATCTGGCGTCACAGAGCTGAAAAAAAAAAAAGATCCTTCTGGGGCCTCATTTATTTTACACCCTGCATGTGTAGGGCAGAGAGAAAATGGTGTGAGGAATTCTCTGGAAACTTACAGTCAGGAACAAACATGTAGAAATGTAGTCTCGGGTTTTAAGTATGGAACAACCGGTACTGTACTGTTAGCGCTCTGAACTCGATTAGTTTTAGACCTCAGGTGAACGTTTTAAGTTTGTTTAATCTTTAATCACAGAAACATGGCTGTAAAGGACGACACTCGGCGCTAATCATACGCTCACAATCCTCGCCACCTGCTTAATCGACGCTTCCCTCAGTCATCCTGTCAGCGCAGCTGTTTTGTTGTCCTTAATGGCCGTTAATCAGTCACGCGGCCGGCGTGCCATCGAGCCGAACCCTTGTGTAATGAAGCTAGCTCGCCGGCTTATCAGTCACGCTCGAGAGGAACGTGCTAGCCCGACCGGCTCTTTATGAGTAATGCTCGAGTCGTCTGGTTTGGCAGCAGGATAAATAGCGGCAGATAAAGAAGCTAGCACGCTAACACAAAGTGCACGAGGCAGGCTTCTTTGCCTGAAGCTAAAACATGCATTAAGATGTCAAAAGGAGACGCCTCAGAGCCCACACGGGCGCCAAGCACGGTCAGTGAACACGACCCGTCATGGTGAGACAGGAAATATATATATATAAATAAAAGACTGGACACAAAGAAATAACTTTGTGATTTTATTATAAAACATGTGTTTGGACAAAATATACTTCAAATATTTCTCTGATTTTTTTTCCCCAGCCACAGCTAGTGGCTAAATTCAAAACGCTTCCCGGTGCAGACTACGTAGGATACATAGACCCCCTCCAAAATTGGTGCAGTTATTTTGGGAAAGGTTTAACCTCGAAATTATAATATTACTTACAACCCTTTGTGACACACGATATATGGTTGTCAGTACCTTTCTCAGCACATTATCTACATTAGCATGTTTTTAGCCACGTTTAGCCACATGATAGCGGAAAATCTGTGTTGTTAAAAATCACACGTTTTGATTTTTACAAATCCCGATGTCAATGCCTCTTCAGCCATCCTGATCAGCGCTGCTGAGACCATTCTGCTCGAGCTCCTGCAGGAGTTTGACGACGTTTTGCGTGTATTCATTCCTGGCTCGACTCATCCCGCTCAACTTAACAGGGAACAGGAGCGAGTGAGGCGGCTCGTAGGCGACGGGACAGCACAGCTCGCTCAGGGTGAACCAGCACGAGTCCGGGTCCAGCTGCATCAGATGACGGAAAACGCTGAAGGAGGAGGAAAGAACAAAAAACATCCAGAAATCAGATGATTGACAGAAAAAAATTTATGTAGATAGCTTTGCCACCATTTTTAATGTGACTATCTAGCTAAACTTAACACCAACATTGCTACTATTGCTCGGCTAAGAGCCATCACTAGAATTAATTTTCCAACAAAAAAAATGGTCTTTTTCTTTTTTTACGCACATATTTTACACTAGAAATAGTACACAAGTTCTTCTCACTAGATATTTAGTATAAATTGGATAATTACTTTGACCTAGCATGACAATGCATAAAAAAAAAAAGATTAATTTGCAGGGACAAATTTATCCGAAGTTCATCCTATTTACTAAAATATACGACATCCACACACAGTTTTTTCTTCTCACTGGTGTAGCGCCATTTACCCTAAAAAATCTAAATCCAAGAAATTTTAATCGATCTTTCTAAAGATTTTTAATCATTGAATCTAAAAAGAAGTTTATTTATTTATTTATTTATTTTTATTTATTTTAAAGAATGCATAACAAAAAAAAAAAACACCTCATAAGATTTTTTGGTTGTTGTTCTTGTAGTGTATTAGCTGGTACAAAAAATTTTGTTAACTAGCATCGATGCTAATGACATTAATGATGTAACTGACGTTCTTAAAATTAGGATTTACCAGAAATTATTGGTCTTAATTGGTTTTGTTTTTTTTTTAATCTAGAATTTGTGTGGTTTATTTATTATGAAAATAAGGAAACAATAAATGAAGAAAACTTTTTCGTTGTTCCTGTGATCTTCAAAAACATAATAATGATGCAATATGAACATATCATTTGTATATACTATTTGTAGTGAAATCTGTAGGAACATTACAAATATTTTGTAGGGACGATTGTGTTCACTAGAAAAACAAATGTAAATAAAATGTTTTTGTTTTATTTGGTAGGGATGACGGTAGTCAAAAGTTTGGACACACCTTCTAATTCAATGTTCAGTCTTTATTTGTATTATTTTCTGCATTTTACATCAACACTGAAGGATTGCAAACCATGAAATAATGTACACTTTAGGCGATGTTGAGATGTTTCTGCTCCTGGGGTTCTCCGAAGCGTTCCTATAGCATAATTTCTACCCTGTACGGTACTAAGGAACTATGGAAGACGTACCAGGATACTCTCGAAAATATTTTATATGTGTTTATGTATCAGAAGGGTAAATTTTATGTAGTAGATTATATAGTACACCATAGTGCATACTGAAACTCTTAATGTTACATACATACATATAGTAGTGCCTGTACTATACCACAACAGTACTAACCTATCTAATAGGTTACAGTTTGTACAAACATACCATATTATATGCCTGCTGAACATAAGTACCATGGTACTCACCAAAATGTTGTAGTAACACCACAGTACTACCACGGTACCCAAAGAAGTGCCACACTACCTCTACCCTGGTACTCCAAGTCCTACCGTGCCTACCATGGTAATGTCTTGTGTACTACAGTAATACTATGATGTATACCAGGGGCATTTCTCGCTGTTGAAGTCAAGTTTGCCTGGGCCTTTTTGTTTTCTTTTTGTACGAAGTAGGTTTGGGAAGTTATCCCTACATTCCTAAAAAAAAATGGATACAGCGGTGGTCAAAACTATTGAAACAAACGTTCTCTCTCTTTATAACAATCAGTATTTAGCATGAAGTCCTACTGTTTTGTTCATTTACTGTCAAAATTACTCCTTAAATCCTTACAAATCTCCTTATTGAAGCTTAAACCTCAGATTAAACGCAGAGGACTGCTATCCCAGGGCGTCGTGATCTCGCATGATAATCCGCGTACTTCTTCCTGCACTCTGCAAAAACATTGTCTGAAGGCGTTAAAGCTACAGTCCTGATCTCGCTCCATCAGACTTTCACCCGTTTGGTCCCATGAAAGCAGAACTACGAGGGCAAAGATTCACTTCTGATGAAGAAATGAAGATATAATTTTTAATGAAGAAATACGAAAGCTTGTTGACAGACGGACAAAGTGTATTGAAAAGCAAGGAGATTAAAAATTATGTATTCGAAAAATGTTATATTTGACTTTTCTAAAAGTCTAAATTTTTTCATTCTACAGCCAGATTATTTTTTACAGACCCGTTTAAGATATCAGAAATGCCTCTGCAACGTTGCATAATCAATGTATTAACATTACATAGGCCCAAGTTTGTTGGTTTCATGTGGATACGTGCAAGTGTGCATGAGCTATGCAGCAAAATCTCGTGCAAGACTCTCAGTCATTCTAATGGCAGCAGATTCCAGCGTGTCAGACCATTTTCATGCCTTTTTGAGAATGTTAAGTTCCCTAAAAACCCGATGCTGAAAAAAAAGAACAAGAAGAACAAGAGGGCCCTCATACACTATGATGACATAAGGGCTGATGTCATAGTGCTTGGGCCCTAATGATTCACCTACGTCCTGGCTGGAGGCGGTGACTCGATGGCTTTAAGGCGATGTATATTCAACCTCTGAAAACCGAGTCAGCGTCAGAATTTAATAGAAATCTCTTTTTCACTCTCTCTTACTTCATCAATGTGTGTGTGTGTAAAAAGCGAACTTAAATAACGTGGGAGACTTGGACATGTTACCTGAGACAAGCTTCCTGTAATCTGATTGGCTGTCGGCAGCTCAGGTACGGCAGACAGGCCTCTGAGATACGGTCCAGATCCGCATCCACTGCAAACACACACACACACACACACACACACACACATACACACACACATCAAGCAAATGAATAGATGCAACAATAAAAACTGTACATTAATGTTAAAAACATAATACTACATGAGCTGAACGCTCGCTCACAGCGAGACGAGTCTCTTTCCCGCTGAGACGCTTCCCGTTAATCTCTGACTTAGATAATGAGCCTGCTAATCATTCGGTCAAATTTAATTAAAGATTGTCGAATCCCAATTCACCAGGCCCGCGCAATATTACATTTTCATATCACGATAAGTACGTAATGGCCTCAACCAGCTGTCCAATCTGTCAACCTCTCAGCGACTTCCTGCAGACTGACGACCAGAGAGAAATCGGGATTATTTCTGGAGACGCTGAAACACAGGGAAAAAATAAAAAAATGGATCGCCTGCCTTCGTGTGTCCGAAGGTTGTGGTTGTGAACTTGAGACAAAATGTAGACGTCTCTACAATACTTGTCATGGAATTATATTTATATTGTACCCAAAATATCACCCCAAGATATATTTCTATGAGGTACTGAAGAAACGCCAGACCGCAGACGCTGGACGATTGCTCCGAGGAATATTTCGTGATAAAACAATTGCAGGTTTAAGAAGTGAAATGTCTAATGGACAACATTCTTCTGCTAAACACCACTCAGTGTTCATCGTTAGCTTTCATTTTATTCCTTTAAACCTCCCACTCTCTCTGCGTCTCTAACCTTTCAGTGTTCTCTGAGCAGAGGCCCAGCATCCTGAGCTGAAACTGTGAATATTCACTTTCCCTCACACACACACACACACACACACACACACACACACACACACACTTTTCACAGCCTCCCCCGCATTCTGGTGGTCGGCTCCCCCTCAGCTCATCTCAGTCGCTCATTATGGCTTGTTTTTATCACCTTCCCGTTTTTTCCTCCGGCGAAACAAAGCGCGGAATGAGAGCCGACGTCTCCGGAGGTCAGGAATTAAAATTCATTACGGACCGTTCCGGTAAACAACTCATTCCACCACTGGCTCCAGGCCATCTCACTGAGACGCTGCCTTTGAAGAGACTTCTGATCATCTCTTCATCTCCTACTTAATCTCCCTCTCTCTCTCTAACTCACTCACTCAATCACTCATATCTATCTCGAACATCCAACTGTGTGTGTGTGTGTGTGTGTGTGTGTGTGTGTGTGTGTGTGTGTGTGTGTATGTGTGTGAGAGAGTGTGTGAGAGAGTGTGTGTCTTTTGAGGTATGAGAGCACCTGACACTTCTGCCCTAGACTGAGGGGACACCCTGTGTGTGTGTGTGTGTGTGTGTGTGTGTGTGTGTGTGTGTGTGTGTGCGCGCGTGAGAGAGTGCGCATGGTCCTTCACATTGAGATGCACAGGGAGCGTTCACTGCAGCTGTACTGAGGTTTGTTTCAGCAGTGATACGAGCCTGCCATCTAGTGGAGTGATGACCTCACTGCAGCAGTGGAAAGGTTTTTTTTTACATAACTAGGATTGACATTCACAAATGCCACGCCTCCTTTTAAGCAACGAGGATTGACGTTCACAGCGGCAACGCCTTACCCAGGTCGAGACGCACGCACAGAGGTCCGAGTCCCTGTAGCACGGCCAGCTGCAGCTTGTACGCGAGTGTGTGCGTGTACATCGGACCGGACCGAGCGCTCGTCTCAGCCTGGCGTGTAAGTGATGTGGTGAGACGGGGCAGGACCTCTTTAGACACTCGCTTCCTCAGGAAGTCTCCACACGTCTCACCCAACACACACAACACCTACAGAAAGAGACAGAGCGAGAGAGAGAGAAGTGTACAGATACACATTACAACATTTACACACAAAAATGCTAAAACACACACACACACACACACACACAC
>JAAGKR010014135.1:0-5000 GCA_011419295.1 Clarias macrocephalus
TATACAGGTGTACATTTAGAAGCAGGTGTACCTCTATACAGGTGTACATTTAGAAGCAGGTGTACCTCTATACAGGTGTACATTTAGAAGCAGGTGTACCTCTATACAGGTGTACATTTAGAAGCAGGTGTACCTCTATACAGGTGTACATTTAGAAGCAGGTGTACCTCTATACAGGTGTACATTTAGAAGCTGGTGTACCTCTATACAGGTGTACATTTAGAAGCAGGTGTAAATTTAGAGTCAGGTGTACCTCTATACAGGTGTACATTTAGAAGCAGGTGTACATTTAGAGTCAGGTGTAAAATTTGGAGGCAGGTTTACATTTAGAGTCAGGTGTAAAATTTGGAGGCAGGTGTACATTTAGTGTCAGGTGTAAGGTTAGAGTCAGGTGTACATTTAGAGTCAGGTGTAAAATTTGGAGGCAGGTGTAAGGTTAGAGTCAGGTGTACATTTAGAGTCAGGTGTAAAATTTGGAGTCAGGTGTAAAATTTGGAGGCAGGTGTACATTTAGAGTCAGGTGTAAAATTTGGAGGCAGGTGTACATTTAGTGTCAGGTGTAAGGTTAGAGTCAGGTGTACATTTAGAGGCAGGTGTACATTTAGAGGCAGGTGTACATTTAGAGTCAGGTGTAAAATTTGGAGGCAGGTGTACATTTAGAGTCAGGTGTAAAATTTGGAGGCAGGTGTACATTTAGTGTCAGGTGTAAGGTTAGAGTCAGATGTACATTTAGAGTCAGGTGTACATTTAGAGTCAGGTGTAAAATTTGGAGGCAGGTGTACATTTAATGTCAGGTGTAAAGTTAGAGTCAGCTGTACCTCTATACAGGTGTACATTTAGAGTCAGGTGTACCTCTATACAGGTGTAAATTTGGAGGCAGGTGTACCTCTATACAGGTGTACATTTAGAGTCAGGTGTACCTCTATACAGGTGTAAATTTGGAGGCAGGTGTACCTCTATACAGGTGTAAATTTAGAGTCAGGTGTACCTCTATACAGGTGTAAATTTGGAGGCAGGTGTACCTCTATACAGGTGTAAATTTGGAGGCAGGTGTACCTCTATACAGGTGTAAATTTGGAGGCAGGTGTACCTCTATACAGGTGTAAATTTAGAGTACCTGGCCATTCCGAAGTCCGACACTTTCACTACATGCGAGTCGCTGACGAGGCAGTTTCTAGCAGCCTGTGGATGGACATTTAAACTATTATCACATTGACTCCGTTACACAGGACGTACAGTCTTCTCTCGACTGCGGCTTGCGATGCACTGACCAGGTCGCGGTGGAGGAAGCGGTTGGCCTCCAGGTACTGCATGCCCTGGCTCACATCGTGGCAGACGCTGAGCAGATTTTGTGGACTGAAGGTGCCTCGGCGCTGTCGAATGTAATTTAGGAGGCAGCCGAGCTCCATAAACTCCGTCACCAGGTAGATGGGCCTCTGCTGCGTACACACACCGTATAACTGCACCAGCTTGGGGTGGGACAGACTCCTGGGGGTTAAATAACAAAAAGCAGACAGTTAGTTAATCTAAAAAAGATCAGGACAAATGGACACGTGTTTCAATATTGAAGAGACTCGTGTTTCTGCAGGCATCTAAGCATCTCACTGCTATATTCAATTATTACGTTATTTTTATTATGCAAATAAATTTTTGTTTAATCTCATTTAGAAGGTTTGTTCCTCACAACTAAACACCAGCGCTCACTTGACTTTAGTATGTCTAACTAAGCAGACTTTAGTTAGACATCACTGAATTCACACACCGAGTCCACACACCGAGTCCACACACCGAGTCCACACACCGAGTCCACACACCGAGTCCACACACTGCAGTCGTCCAAACACAGTGAGATTTGAGAGCAAGCTAGTCAAAGAGACCACAAAACAGCTCTGTGATTGGGGTTCAGTCCAGATCAGCTGCTTCTGTAGATTTCACAGGACACCAGGAAGGAGAAGCATTAACAGCACACACCTAGAGACACCTAGAGACACCTACAGACACCTGACTGGTCAACTGTCCAGGGCTCCAGGGCCAGGGCTTCCAGAGGAGGTGGGGCTCCATGATACACAGGCCCTTAGGTGAAAACCAGTTATCAGCCTTGTCTGATATGGAACAGATCCTTTAAGGTTCTCATGAAGCTCCTGTCAGCACTCAGGAATGACGGGCGTGGCACGTGAGAACCATGGTTTAGTCTGAGCATCTCATAGCAACCTAATCCACCTTTGGACTGAGGATGGACTGAGGCATCCTTTAAGGAATAGAATAGGTTTATTAGAAAAGCTCCACAAAAACTGAACGTGAGGAGACTTAACTCCATAACAACGAGACAAGACCTCCACCTCGCTCGTACGTTGACATGAATACATCCAGCAAGCAGCATCCCTGCACACACATTCATTAACAAATAGCCCAAGTGACACTTAGCTGTCTTTCTCTCAGTGATGCGATGCGACATGGTGGAAGAGAAAAACAGTGGAGATGGTAACCTCAGTCTACAGACAGGTGAGAAAACAAGCCACTGGTCTGGTGTTTGCTGGAGGTAAAGGATATGATGTGAGCTCCAGATATTCACAAATGCACCTCAAGATTTCATTCCCACTCAATGATTCAAAAAAGAACAACTGTTTTATCCTGCTCTCCGTTATCACCCAGATGAGGATGGGTTCCCTGTCGAGTCTGGTTCCTCTCAAGGTTTCTTCCTATTACCATCCCAGGGAGTTTTTCCTTGCCACCGTCGCCCTCGGCTCGTTCATCAGGGACCATCTGATCATTTTGATTCATACACATTGCATACAGACTTACTTCTTTTTATTGTGTAAAGCTGCTTTGCGACAATGTCAATTGTTAAAAGCGCAATATAAATAAAATTGACTTGACTTTTAAAGGGTCAATAGTCACAGTAGCACCAAAACTACTCATCATCACCAGCAAGTAGAAAAGGGTCTAATGTCACCTTCATTTCACCTTCCTGTCTTTTCTACTGCTTTATTATGAAGCTTTTCTTAGATGTTTGTTTGTGTTTGCACTTTGGTTAATAAAAGATCTGCACCTGCATGCACCTTCACCTCCCAATCATGACCGCCATCTTTTATACACTCCGTCAGGGATTGATATTTCACCCCAAAAAACAGAACGATTCCTGCAGCTTGGGGTAAAGAAAGGCAACAGAAGCACTTAGCAAGCAAACTAAAGTGGGTGAAGAACATCATAACTCGCAATTCTCCTTCTGAGAGTAACGGAGCTCATCGGCATCGACACTGACACCAGAGGGAGGCTGAGGTGTGAACAAATGCATATTCAGAGGGGAATTTTAGCTGGGGCATTAACTCACACACACCACACACACACACACACACACACACACACACATTTTAAATAAGACACCGTCACTATATCACACAAAGCAGAAAGAACGAAAAAAAAAACTTCTGGATATTACAGGATTATTTCTGTCTCATTCTGTAGAAGTTCTTCAGTTTCCACGAGAAACCTCGTAATTGACGGACTGACTAGCTAAAGTATGCGACTCCACACCGCAGGCAACATTACGTTTTTCACCACTTCCTCTGAGCTTCTGCGGAAATAAAATGGAGAAGGTCAGAACAGGGCGACCTCACGCCTGCTGTACTTCCACAACCAGGGCCAGATCTCTTGTTGTGTCTTTTGTTCATGCGAACACTTCGCCTCATTATGGAAATAATAAATCTGTAAAACCTCTGCGAGCAGCTGCGAACACGTTTCACTTATAATAACTTTTATCTGTGTGAGTGAAGTCTGGAGGAATCTGTTCACAGTCCTGATGTTCAGTGTACACGGCTCAAGGAGAAGCAGATTCCTGTAACATAGGGGCTTTTAAACAGATATACAGAGATACACACACGGACTGTCGGTGTGCAGATATAAAGCACACACACACACACACACACACACACACACACACATACACACACACACACAGAGGCCAGGTTCTTCAACATGGACATTAAAACAGTGATGTTCATATAAAAAGACGAGTGTGTGCTGCTGTGTGTGCAGCGTCATCCTTCATCCTCAGTACCTGCTGGTCAGAGTCACGACGCTTTAAATAACACGGCTGGTCTGTTTATGTTTTACAGGAAGTATAACCAACTACGTTATAGCAAGGAAACACAATAATAACTGTGTGAAGAGGATTAATCGTCCTGACCCTCACATGACCTGTCCATTAAAAACCAGTAAGACTTCAGTGCATGAGTAGATAACCATCACAATTAAATACCGCCCAGTACAAACCACCAGAACTACATTAAAACCCATTAGGAACCACACCTCTAGTCGAGACTGAGCCTGAATTCACACTCCATGCTGTTGTGTGTGTGTGTGTGTGTGTGTGTGTGTGTGTGTGTCTTACATCATCACTTTGGCCTCCTCGATAAAGTCCTCCTCACTCATGGCTCCTTTCTTGATGGCTTTAATGGCCACTTTGTGCTGCGCTCTCCACTTGCCCAGTCGCACCACGCCGACCTGCCCGCTGCCCAACTCCTTCATGAAGGTCAGCTCACACGGGTTAATCTCCCACTTATCTACACACACACACACAGAAATCAGACACAAAATGAACACCCTCACCAGGTGGAATAAATAACACTGATTATCAGTTATACTCCAGGTGTAAACTGGTGATGGGATCCGAGGCTCTGGACAATCCCACAGAAAAGCAGATGCGTTACACATCACTGCATGCTGGCTGCGAGAAAGAGGCACCAAATCACCCAGCGCACCACCACACACCAAAGAGCCAGGTCCGAATCCACTGAGGCCCCGCCCCACACCCCGCACCCCACACCCGACCCCCCCCCCAAAGGATCTGCTGCCAACGTCCTGGTACCAGACATCACAGCACTCCCAGTGGCCCTGCAGAGCCACGCCCCAACAAGTAGAGCCGCCCCGGGGTGCACAAGGAAAACCTACACAATACTGGGTTTAATATTCTGCACTGTAATGTTATGAATGTACAGATA
>JAAGKR010014135.1:7500-12333 GCA_011419295.1 Clarias macrocephalus
AGCCTGAATCACTGCTCAGGCATTACTGAGACCAGGTTGCTGGTCAAGCACAGTAATATCACAGTCAGTAAACCAGTTAGTGGTAGTTCTGGCACTGTGGACTGGAGCGAAATCCTGCTGGAACAGGAAGTCAGCATCTCCATTAAGCTTGGTGACAGATAAGCCTGAAGGTGAGGTTCAGTAGACCTTTAATGAATGGTTACAATCTTGGTGTCAAGCACAGAAATGACCCTTTGTTGTTAACTGGAGTGTTTTCTGGGAGCATGCAAGGCTCTACCACACGGATGACCTGCACCCTAGCAGAGCTGGAGCCGCCTCTGACTGTAGGTAAGTCATACCTCAGATATTTCAATTATAGTGGCCATGTTACAACTCACCACACTGATACAAGTGCACACACAGCTAGTCCTACAGAAACGGTGTCTGTTCCCCGAATAATGAGAACAAAGAATAAATTCGTTAAAAGCTCTCAAAATAACCTAATAACCATAGAACCAGAAAAAGGCCAAATAAGCAACCAAAATCTACTTTAAAAATTTGTGCTTCTCAACATTAGATTTCTTGCGCCGACAGCGTTTATTGTTAACGAAATGATCTCAGTTTTGACGCACTCTGCCTCACCAAGACCTGGCTTAGACCAAATGAATATACTGGTCCGAATGAGTCGACACCGCCGGGAGATTTCTAGAAGCTTGTGCCGCGTAAAAACCAGCCGTGGAGGTGGTGTTGCAACCATCTATGACAATTTACTTACTATTACTCAGAAAACCGGGCCCAGGTTTAACTCATTTAAAGTGCTTACATCCATAATAAATCCCTGCTATATCCTGCCCTGGCCACCGTGTGTGGACGGTAGACCCCCGCGGCCCTGCGCTGATTTTCTTAAAAAGTTTGGACATCTACTGTCAGATCTATTGATTAACTCTAACTCTGAAGTGTTGATAGTAGGAGACTTTAACGTTCACGTAGACGAAGCTAATGACGCTTTAGGACTCGCATTTATGGATTTACTAAATTCCTCTGATGTTAAACAAAACATAAATAGACCGAGTCATCAATTTAATCATACACTAGATTTATTTATATCCCATGGTATAGATGTCACTAATATAGAGATTCTACCTCAACGTGATATCACAGATCATCACCTCTTAATACACTGTATACTCTACCTGTAGAAGAGATTAGCTGCGTCTCCCCACGTTATCGATTTGGCAGAAATATTAATCCGACCACCAAAGACAGATTCACAAGTAATCTGCCCGATCTGTTTTTCTTCTTACTAGACCCCTAAATGCAGATGATCTAAATGAAGTGACTAACAGCATGAGCACTATTTTTACCAGCACATTAGACACTGTTGCCCCCATCCGATTAATAAATGTCAGAGATAAAACATCTGCACCGTGGTACAATAGTCATACTCACGCCCTAAAGAGAGCAACCCGTAACCTCGAGCGAAAGAGGAGAAAAACGTAATTAGAAGTTTTTAGAATTGCGTATAAAGACAGTATGTGCAGCTATAGACAGGCTCTAAAAGCTGCTGGGGCCGAACATCTGAGCCAACTGATAGCAATAAACCAAAACAATCCCAGGTTCTTATTCAGTACAGTGGCTAGACGAACAGAACCAGCAGAGATACCAGCAGAGAGAGATGTATTCCATCACAGTTTAGTAGTGAAGAGATTATCGATTTCTTCAGTGAAAAAAAATCAATAATATCAGGAAGAAAATAATGGATGTTCAACCTCTAACAGCATCTCATGATCCAGTCCAGCCTAAAGCTCTACATCAAGAGCATCAATGCTTTACAGGTATAGGACAGGAAGAGCTGTACAAACTTATCACCACGGCTATATGAACAACGTGTTTGTTAGATCCAATTCCAACTAGATTTCTAAACGAAGTGATACTTTCAGCTGGAGAGCCCTGGAAAATTCCTTGCTATATTTATTTCACGTCCCTAAACCTCTCAAGTTGGAAGACATTAAGCCTCTTCTTAAAAAACCTAAATTAGACCCTAATGAAATAAATTACAGACCGATTCCTGACCTCCCATTTGTATCAAAACTATTAGAAAAAGTGGTGTCAGCTCAAATATGCACATTCTTACAGGAAAACTACATCTTCAAAGAATTTCAGTCAGGTTTCGAGCCCCATCATAGTACAGAAACTGCGCTACTTAAAATCGCAAGTAATTTGTTTTTATCTTCGGACCAAGACTGCACCTCAATCTCAGCAGGCCAGGGCTGCTTGATCTACTAGTCTTACTTGATCTTTCAATTCTTTGCATTCGACCCTATAGATCTTAATATTCTCGTAGATCGCTTACATGGGTATTCAGGGACATTCAAATGGTTTAGATTCTACCTGTCTGATTGATACCATTTTGTATGTGAATGGAGAACTGTCCGGTGTAGTGGCAGTAAAATATGGGGTCGCACAAGGGTCAGTTTTAGGACCCCTGCTGTTCTCCGTATACATGCTTGCCTTGGGTAACATCATTAGAAGACATGGGATTAGTTTCCACTGCTATGTTGATGATACCCAGTTATACATCGCAACAAAACCAGATGAAATATCCAAGTGGTGCAGATTAATTGAGTGTGTCCAAGATATGAAAGATTGGATGACCGATAAATTTCTCTTACTAAATTCTGACAAAACAGAAATATTGGTCCAACAATATATTGGTCCAAAAAACATTTAGAAGGATGTACTATTACTACCAGGTCGACAGTGAAAGACCTGCACAAGCCCCTCTTTTTGGAGCTTGCTCCTGCTGGAACAGGCCAGTGTCAGTGCCTCACTCCTCTCGAGTCTAGGTATGGGTCTGCAGCTGGTCAGCCATGAAATCTTTTAGGCTCCTAGTGTCACAGGTCATCACAGGGGATTTTGCTGGTAATTGGAGCTGAGGCATTTTGGAGCTGTGTAGTGAGTGGTGTAACAGAGGATAGATGACTCCTCCACACTTCAGCACTCAGCAGCCCCACTCTGCAGATCTGTCTGCTCTACTGCTCCTAAACACTTCTCAGTAATAACCAGATCTCCTCAGTACTACTCATTCTACTGCTAATATCTGTCTGTGGACAGCACATTCTCCTGGATTTGATTCATCTGTTAAAAGTAGGCGTGGCTAAAACACCTGAACTCATATGTTGTCGTAATACTTTTGTCCACCGCAGTACTGCAGATTTATGATAATTTTATGGACACTTCAGCTACGGTCGTATTTGGTTTTGTGTGTGAGAACCCCATGGCCTCCACATTTCACACCAAAACCACTTCCCAAAAATAACAAACCAAACTCATAACTTTGTGAATTAGAAATAGGGATGTCGTAATTGAGTATACATGCAGAGACGTTTATATTCAATCCACTGTGTTAGATTTCAGTTATCAAGTCTTAGAAAGTCTCAGAAGCTCCCAGTGAACCTGATCTAACTAACCTGATCCCTTTTAACAAGGGAACAGACTAGAATGTGCAGGGCAGTTATATTAGGTTGAGTAAGGTTGAGAAGCGCTGATGTAGAGGATGTTAGGACAAGCTGATTAATATTACAATAAATGAAAACAATTACCATAGAACAACAACTATATTTTAATTAATATCATGTAATTAAAGTAAAGTTTTATCATATAAAAGTAATTTTACTATAGTAGAAAAACTGTGTGTGTGTGTGTGTGTGTGTATATGTGTGTGTGTGTGTGAGTGATTACTTACTTTTGTCTCAAACTCTGCACTAGGAATGGGGGGGAGGGGTTTCCGTGAAACTGAAAGGAAAAGAAAAATGTGGCAAATTTAAACTCAATCTGTTTGTATTTGTGTCCATGTGTGTGTGTGGGCACGTGTGTGTGTGTGGGCACGTGTGTGTGAATGTGTGTGTGCATGTGTGTGTGTGTGCATGTGTGTGTGTGTGTGTGGGCATGTGTGTGTGCATGTGCGTGTGCGTGTGTGTGTGTGTGTGCGTGTGCGTGTGTGTGTGCTTGTGTGTGTGTGCGTGTGTGTGCGTGTGTGTGTGTGTGCGTGTGTGTGTGCATGTGCACGTGTGTGTGTGTGCATGTGTGTGTGCGTGGGCACGTGTGTGTGAATGTGTGTGTGCATGTGTGTGTGTGTGCATGTGTGTGTGTGTGCACGTGTGTGTGTGTGCATGTGTGTGTGTGTGGGCACGTGTGTGTGAATGTGTGTGTGCATGTGTGTGTGTGTGCATGTGTGTGTGTGTGCACGTGTGTGTGTGTGCATGTGTGTGTGTGTGGGCACGTGTGTGTGAATGTGTGTGTGCATGTGTGTGTGTGTGCATGTGTGTGTGTGTGCACGTGTGTGTGTGTGCATGTGTGTGTGTGTGGGCACGTGTGTGTGAATGTGTGTGTGCATGTGTGTGTGTGTGCATGTGTGTGTGTGTGCACGTGTGTGTGTGTGCATGTGTGTGTGTGTGGGCACGTGTGTGTGAATGTGTGTGTGCATGTGTGTGTGTGTGCATGTGTGTGTGTGTGCACGTGTGTGTGTGTGCATGTGTGTGTGTGTGGGCACGTGTGTGTGAATGTGTGTGTGCATGTGTGTGTGTGTGCATGTGTGTGTGTGTGCACGTGTGTGTGTGTGCATGTGTGTGTGTGTGGGCACGTGTGTGTGAATGTGTGTGTGCATGTGTGTGTGTGTGCATGTGTGTGTGTGTGCACGTGTGTGTGTGTGCATGTGTGTGTGTGTGGGCACGTGTGTGTGAATGTGTGTGTGCATGTGTGTGTGTGTGCATGTGTGTGTGTGTGCACGTGTGTGTGTGTGCATGTGTGTGTGTGTGGGCACGTGTGTGTGAATGTGTGTGTGCATGTGTGTGT
>JAAGKR010014136.1:0-12330 GCA_011419295.1 Clarias macrocephalus
GTGTATACACACAGGCCCAAAAACTGTTTCAACAGTTTTAATCTATGCCCATTTTTAAAACTCGAAATTGTATTAGGGCAGCAATGTGTAATTATTAATAGCATTGTTAATGCTATCATGTGACTATAAGTAAAGAGTCATATATTTTTCATGTTGAAGTGTGTATACATACACACACACCATTGTCGAAACTTTTGTCGTGAACATTTGACTCAACTAGAGGGGAAAGTGCAAAACAAATAGAATGAATTGAAAGTATAAAATATTTTGACACTTACCACAACTTTGCTCCCAGTTATCTGCATGCAGCGGCCAGCAAAGGAAATTAATTTGCAAAGGAAACAGCAAACACAAAATGTATATCATGAGTAGACCAGAGAATAATTTATACTAGTCAGCTAAATAATCAGGGATATACAATACTATTATTTTCCCCCAAACACTTTATAGACGAAACTTATAATTGGCTTACTTGAGAATAATGACTAGAAAAATTTTTGACTAGAAAAATACATCAAATTTTAATTATTCAGTTAATTTTAGCACAATGCTGGAAACACAATTCTGGCTCAGTCAGATGAGTACCAAATCATTCTGGTTTTCAGTTAAGTATAGTATTAGTATAAGTATAGTATAGTATTGTCTGAATGCAATCTTCGAGTGTGTGACTTTTTTTGGTCAGGCAGAGCATTGTGAAATTGAATAGTCACAATGCTCTGCCTGACCAAAAAAAGTCACACTCGAAGATTGCATTCAGACACCTGTAGCTATGATTATAGCATACAATGTGGTGGGCAGTTCATGTGTGACAATGATTCCTTGTGATCACAGAACCACTCTTACAAAATTTGAGGGCTGGAATATGCCTGTGCCGTCAGGAAAGAAAAACTCTTGATCTGATACAATAGTCATTAAGTAAATTCAAGTCATCAGCTGACTTTATTTTATTGTACTCTATTGACTCTACTGTGTTATTCTGGATAGTACTCAACCAGAATATCAGTTTTATCACCGTGTCTCCCGCGACAACGCCATTAGGGTTGTGCGTTTGCTGGCTTTGCGGCTAAGTGGCGCTATGACTATAGACTTCTATAGTTCATTCTCTCAAGGATTAATGAGCCGCAGCTCATTGAGAGCTACATGTGGTATCAGATAAATTCAAGTGAAACATTGTAATTAAACAAATTCATAATCACAGTACTAAAATTATAGTACAAATTTAGAATTTAAATTGAATGTAGGCATTACTTATTTGCATCGAATTTTAGCAAAGTAAATGATAACACAGTGAGCCTTTAGATTTTATCATGTGTAACACTAGCATAGCCAGAAAACGTGAAAAAGTGGGTGCGTCACATTTTTTTATAAAATGGTCAGAGTCAGTCTCCTTGCTGTTTTTCCTGGACGTATTTTTATTTCGGTCGTAGTATACTCGGGTCACAAAAAAACTAAAAAATCAACACCAAAAACAACAGAGCACAAATATCTACTCCCTACTTGCTTATATATAAACACTGCCTTTTGCGACGTGGGGTACGCTCGCAGATGGGTGAGGAATCTAAATGTATAGGTGTAGACATATTTATGAAACGGCATGGATTATTTAGTGAAAAAGAGGCTCTGCTGAAAAAGGCACATCAGTCACTTTACCCCAAATAAAAGGTCTCTCAATTTTTTGTTATGGGTACATGCCCAAGACATAAATTAAGCCACATTATGAAAGCCCATTTTGGGATGCATGTAAATAAGTGAAATTGTACACAAATTTAAGAAAAGGTCTGAAGCACTTCACGTCTTCAGAAAGGCCTTAGACCCCAGAGGGTTAAATGTAATCCTCGGTAATCCTCGTCACAAGAACTGACTTAAGTTAGCTTAAAGTGAGGAAGGGTGCATTATTTACATTTGAATGTTGTCTGACATTGTAAATCGCACACAGTAACACTAAAACAACAACAACCGAGAACAAGTAGGGAATTAAGGGGCCCTGGTTATACTGCATAAAAATCCCTGAAAAAGGAGGCTCCTGTTTGGCCGAGGGAGGGATGAGAGGTACTTAGTGCTCCCACATTAATCATGGTTCTACAGCCTTTCAGTTCGAAAAGATGCGGTCGGCTGGCATCACGTGATTCGGAGGAAACACATGATGGTCTTCGGCCCTCCCAACTGAGTGGTAGTAGTAGCATAAATGTGGGAGCCCCCTAGTGACGGGGAGGAATTGGACACGACTAAAATTAGGGAGAAAATTGGGGAAAAAAACAAAAAAGGAAAAACTATGAAACATTTACACAAGACAATTAACTTTTTCATTTATTCTAATGTTTTATTCTGAAAGTCTACTTTCCCTTTATTTCTATATTTAAAATTATAGTATAAATAGTCTTTAAATGTACCTTTTTAAAAATAATAAAGATAAACAGACATAAACAGAGATAGACTTGACTTGAGAGGTTCCATTTTTTCATGTTTGTTATACGAAGTACTTAGATGTGGAAATTACCATCAGTGTAGTATTTTTTCAATACAAGATATTATGACTTTATGACTTAAGCTCTGCTTACAATTAAAAACTGCAGCAATTGCATCTGTTTTTTTTAAACGTCCATTCGCTCCACCTGGCAGTCATTTCACAAATGACTTTGAAATGCGACTGATTTATTTTGGCCGCTGTCATTTTGCTGCGGTGGTGAGCACGGCGGTAATAGGCATTCTGCCTGATTACCTACTGTAATCCTGCTGAGCCTATACCTGACCAACTGAAGCAATCCCAGATCATAACACTGCTTCCAGAGGCTTGCTCAGTAGTCATTATATATGATGGGCAATGTTGGGTGTAACAGGTTACAAAGCAACTTACTTGGATTACTTTTTTTATTTTCACAGTGATAAACTGTAGTGGTATTAGTAGTTAAGAGATTATGGGCCAAACTTCGCTGAAGGATGATGGCAGAATAATTATAAAGGTCTTGACTAAAACAACATGCATGAGGAATGATAAAGGAGTTTTCAATTTCTGCAATGGAAAAGTACTCTAACTAGTTACTTTTATTAGAAAGTAATGCTGTAATGTAACTGATTACTTTTTAATGACTAATTTTGTAATGTAATTAGTTATTTAAAAAGTAATGTCCCCCAACACTGATGATGGGTCCATCACTTAATGTACTTCCCTTCTGGCATGCACATTGCTCTGGAGTAGGGTCAATCTGAACTCATCAGACCACATGACCTTTTTCCATCGCTACAAAGTCTAATTTTTGTAGAAGACTTTTTATTCCGATTACCCTCACTAACAAGTGGTTTTCTTAAGGCCACACAGCTGTTTAGTCCTAATACTGTTAGGTGTCATCACACTGTGTGCATATGGAAATGCTCTTACTTTCACTATTAAACATGGCCATCAGCTGATTTTTTTTTTTTTATCAAGCAACTTCAAGTGTTTAAGTGATCTTAAGTAATGATTTTTATTCTGACCACATTTCATCCACAAAGTTGGTGCACTTCTTTTCATATTGGATAATCTATTGCAGAGTTCTTTAAAAAGTATTAAAAATTTAATTCAATACAGAAATGTCCAACTTCTGAAAAGTAAGGTGACTTGCAGCATGGCACTAAGGCAATCAGCCTGTGGCACTGCTGAAGTGTTATGGAAGACCAGGTTGCTTTGACAGCAGCTTTCAGCTCATCTCTATTGTTGGGTTGGGTTTTACTCATCATCTTTTTCATAATAACCCAAAAATTCTCTGTGGGGTTCAAGTCAGGTCAGATGACTGACTAATCAAGCCTGGTAGTATCATGGTCAGCAAACTAATTAATGGTAGTTTTGGCACTGTAAGTCCTGCTGACATTTTGGACTAGAGTGGACCAACTCCAACAGATAACACCTAAAATCATCACAGACTGTGGAAAATTCACAAAGGACTTTAAGCAGTGTAGATTCTGTGACTGCAGTTGTAAATGCAGTTGTAGCCCAATTCCTGAACTGTGCATGGTGGCTCTTTATTCACTGACTCCAATCTCATTCCACTTCTTGTGAAGCTCCCCTAAGTTCTTAAAACAACTTTGGTTGACGATCTTCCTAAAATCATCCCTACTGCTTGTGCACCTTTTCCTACCACACTTTTCCCTTATAGTCAACTTTCCACGAATTTGCTTTGATACAGCACTCTGTAAAAAGCCAGCTCCTTTAGCACAGATTTTCTGATCTTTTCTTTTCAAGATTCTGGAAAAATAGTCACTACCCAGCTTTTGGAAAAGCTAGATCTTAACAACCTCCATGAGACCTCCCAGTCTGGTTTCCTACAGGCCCACTGAAACTGTGCTGAAACAAGGCTACTCCACCTTATCCTTTATTTGACAGCTGTATTCAACACTATCAATATCATGATATCTTTATTGAGCATCTTAACAATGTCTGCTGACACACTGTGGTTCTTCTGGAAGGTTCTCCTCTCTCCACAGTGAAACACTGGAGCTCTTTCAGACTAACCATTGGGTTCTTGGTCACCTCCCTGACTAAGGCACTTCTCCCCCAGTTGCTCACTTTGGCCAGGCAGCCCGCTCTAGGAAATGTAATGATGAGAGTTCTTAACTTCTTCCATTTATGGATGATGGAGGCCACTGTGCTCAACTGGACCTTCAATGCTGCAGAACCTTTCCCCAAACCTGGGCCTCAATACATTCTTGTCTGAGAGGTCTACAGACAATTTCGTTGACTTTATGGCTTGGTTTGTGCTCTGACATGCACTAATAACTGTGGGACCATATATAGACAGGTGTGGGTCTTTCCAAATCATGAATTCACCAAAGGAGGACTTCAATCAAGGTGTAGAAACATCTGAAGGATCATCAGTGGAAAGAGGATGCACCTGAGCTCAATTTTGAGGGTCATGGCAAAGGCTGTGAATACGTGCAGAGGTCACGTGACCCTAAGTAGGATGACAGCCTAGAAGTTTTGCTCTATTTTTCTTATTATTTTTCAATCCTTGAATAAAATGTAAGGATTGTTGGGCTTCCTGAGAAAGCAGAGGGCAATGAGCCTCTGACTTCATTTCTACAGAAAATGTTGCCAGTATGGTTACAGCTTCCCGCTGATTTCCCTGCTATTGAAATTGAGAGAGCGCACAGGGCTCCTCTTCCATCCCAGTCTATGCTGACCACACCGCAGATGAGTGTTAGTGTGCGGTTCCTATGTTTACCGGTAAAGGAGACAGTTTTGCAAGCAGCTAAGAAAACGAAAGTCAGTTATAAAGGTGCCATAAAGGTACGCTTCTTTCCGGACTTATCTGCGGAGATTGTGCGGAGGCGGCAGGTGTTTGGGTCGGTGTGCAGGAATATGGTGGACCGAGGTGTTTTTCCGGGGTTTTGCATATCCGGCTAGACTCCGCGGTTTACATAATGGAAAGATTATTTTATCCGATAATGTTGAATCAGCCACGAAATTCCTGGAAGTTCCGGATAAGTGAGCTTCGCTGTTTAATTGAAGTGGACTTTAAGACCGTTTTTCGTGGTGTTTTTCTTTCTTTAAATAATTAGAGGGTGCTTTTCCCTATTGAACATAATTGTGAATAAATAGCTTTTTCAGGGTGATGCAGCTATCCGGTGAAATTTGGTTTGCACGCACAAGACCATTTCAGGCTGTATATCTTATAACTGTGGCGCCAGATCTGCATAAACGTTGATTTTTCACTTGCCATTTATTTATTTATTCATTGGTTTTTTTTATGTCTTATTGAACAATTTTTTATTATTAATATTATTACAGTGGACTTAAGTTTTTTTTATTTATTTATTTATTATTATTTTTATAAGGAGTTTTGAGGCGGTCTTCTCTGGCTGCCGTTTTTCAGGTCGGTCAATGGAGGAGTTGGGGGAAGGTGTGTGTGACGAGTTGTTTTTTGTGTTATTTGAGCCCTATCGTTTGGGGATAGAGGGGGGAGGGCTTGTGGGGGGTTTTACTTGTGTTTAGCAGAGCTGATCGTACTTCAGATTTATGTCGTTTACTTCACTTCTGTCCACTTGCAGCATCCATCCTGTACTGCACTAACATGTGTCCAACGTGACTATGGTGGTCACATGAAACATGATGGGCATGGGTAATGTAGTCAAAAGAAAGAAAATCTTAACATTCTTGAAGAAAGAAAACGTAACTATTGCACTTCTACAAGAGATACATTTGTCAGATAGGGAACATTTACAGCTCAAAATAGAGGTAGAGGTTAAAAAGATTGGAACTGCTTCATAAAATTTCACCCACACAAACAATTGGAATCTTCTAACCAGATCTAAATTAAACCTGGACTATTCAGAACATGTACAAAAATTAATAACATTTAGTAGGCAACGGTTTTATCAATATGGAAATAAACCTAGTCATCTTTTAGCATATCAATTCAACTGTGAACGAGCTGAGAGAGTAATTTCATATGATATGGTTAAAATTAACTCCAATTTCAAAGATTTTTATGAGAATCTGTACACTTCCTTATGTGCATTCCAAGACCCCACCATTTTTTTGGATATGATGTCGCTTTTCTTAACACTCCTCTTACAAAAGTAGAAATTTTTGCGGCTATTCAATCTATACCTAGTGGGAAGGCGCCAGGGTTGGATGTTTTTCCTCTGGAATTTTATTTTTAAAAATTTGGCACGAGCTCTCTCCTATTTTCATGCCTATACTTGATAACCTTTTGGAAGACAGTCTTACTCCAGGTTCCTAGAAGACCCATTAGCTTGATTCTTAAAAAAAGGAAAGAACTCATTGGACTGTGCCTCATATCGCCCAATTTACTTAATGTAGATTTTAAAACTGTGGCCAAACCTTAGCTCGTCATCTGGAGAGAATTCTGCCTAAGATCATTAAACCTGATCAAACTTGATTTGTTAAATTTCAGATTCAGATATCTAGTTCAGATAACGTGTGTATATAATACTGAATATAATACATCAGTTGAATATAGATGGTGACCCGGCTTCTATAATATCTCTGGATGCAGAAAAAGCATTTGACAGGGTTGAGTGGAGGTTTTTGTTTCAATTATTGGACAAATTCAATTTGGCCTCTAACTACATGACTAGTCAAACTTCTTTACTCTGATTCAACAGCTGTGGTTAATTACTGTGGTTTATTATCAGGTAAATTTTCAATTCATAGAGGCTGCCGTCAGGGATGCCCCCTGTCACCACTCCTGTTTGCCTTGTTCATCGAACCCTTGGCAGAAGGTATTCGCATGCATAGGGCCTCCGGGGCGTGGAGCCAGGTGGGATGGAACACCGCATATCATTATATGCAGATGGCGTCCTTCTTTATCTGAGGCTTGTGTCTTGGAGATAATTAATCAGTATAGCCAGTCTAGTGGATACAAAATAAACTTAGGAAAATCCCAAGCCATGTTTTTAAATGCCCCACAGAATGTTAAATTACAGTGTCCCTTTTACATCACTGACTCTGGGTTTCTTTATTTGGGCATACACATAACCCCTGATTTAAAGGATTTTTTCTCCATGAGAGTGGAGAATGGATTATCAACTTCCTAGAACAGATTTTTTCAAATTTCTCTAGCTACGTCATTTTATTCATTCTGAAATGAAACAGGGCAAAATCTGCTTTGAAATGTCTGATATTGAAAATCGTCTCCTTCTTCCAGGGGTGTTGAAGGGTCAGATTTTCTATCTGTATGGCTCCCTTTTATCAGAAACCTCTTCACCATTGAATCCTCTAAGAAACGTTTGGGAAAATTACATGGGCCAATCATTCACTGATGATGAATGGCTCTCTATATGTGAGGAGGTTTTTCACAAATCAACTTCAATCTCTGTGCATGAGCAAACCTTGTACGCCTACACAAAATCTATCCAAATTTACCTCAGCTGTGTTTTAAATGTAATTCAGAAATGGGAACATTGATGCATTTATTCTGGGATTGTAAGAACATAAAAACTTGCATGAAGTGCATGATCTGGTTGAAAAAATACTGGCTAGAAAATTCACAAGGTCTGAATTTACTATATTCCTGCTAAATTGTAAAATTACAATAGATCCTTCTGATTTAAATTGTTTACTAAATTTCATTACTTATCTGGCAAAGAAATATATACTTATGGTTATCATTTTGTGTACCAAAAGATGTGTTTGGCACAAGTGGGTAATCTTTCATTGGAAAAACTAACATATGACTTACAGAGCAAATCTGAACTATTTTGGCGGATATGAGCCCCTTTGTGACATCTACTTGAACAATCATGACTCTTTCTTTCTTTTATGTTTTCTTTTACTGAACTGTTTTGCCCTTAGGTTTTTCCATGTTCACTCTTATATTAACAGATTATTGTTTGTGTTTAAATGTTTGATGTGGGTGTCGACTATATATTGATCTGGCTCAGCTTTTTTGTTGTTGTTAAATACCAATAAAAATATAATAAAAATAAATAAATAAATAAAATAAATTTGCAAAGATTTCAAACAAACTTTTCATGCTATCACCATAGGGTATTGTTTGTAGAATTTTGAGAAAAATAATTAATTGAATTAATTTTGAAATAATGCCCTAACACAGCAAAATGTGGAAAAAGGGAAGCACTGTGAATCCTTTCCGGATGCACTGTATACGTACTACAGTACTTGTATATCAAAAACTTTGCTCATTTAACAAGTTAAAATTTATTTTTAAATTTTGCTTGTCTTGCTCACAGACCAAGTTATTTGCAATCCAAGGTTCCACAATATATGTAAAAAGTTAAATATAAAAATTATTCCTTTATTTAAACTGCTTTCTTAATTAATCTTTATTAGCAGATATGCAATAGTTAAGATTCTATCAGAACTTCCAATCGACTCAAGGTTTACTTAATTAATACAATGTTTAATTACATGATTATTTATACCATGACTAAAGTATCTATACAAATAAATTTTTATCTCTTGTAGACACAAGGATGAGATCTCTAAAATTAACAAATTGCCCATAGCTACTAAGGATGGGAATCAGCAGTCACATACTGATATGATATCTCAAAACCCAGGTGTAGATTTTTTTTAAAACTGTGATTCTATAAATATCATGATTTTATAAACATCCGACTCTATATAATTTTTTTTCCAATTTTAAACCTTTTTTAAAAAAATATTGATTAATTAAATATAGCCCATTTCTTATAACATTAGTTTTCCATTTAAAAACCAAGGGAAGCATTTAAACAACACAAACTAACCTTAAATACAAGAGTTTAACATTTAACTAAAAAGCACATATCTCATCTGCCATGATTATTATTTCTAAACAAACTTAGCAACTAATTTACTTCTACCACATGGGATGAAAATGTGTAAATAGTTCAGGGTGCACTACCTGTAAGAAACAGCAATGTTTTACTGCCTCGCCTAAGCCTTAAAACTCAACTTAACAGTTATTTTCGATAAATTTGTCCTTGCAGTGTAAGACTTGCAGACTTGTGTAAACATGTGTAATGAGTGGGTTTGAGAGTAATTCGCTTACAGAGTTTGGAGAAAAAGGCAGATCGGATGCTTTAAAAGAGCAATTTTTGTTATAAAAATTATGTTGCTGTTTCAACTGCAGACCATTAGGTCCCCGGTTTGAGCCCTGCTGACTTGTCGCCACTGTTCACCTTCATACAATCGGGCGTCGAGCTGGCAACCCAACCATGTAAATAGCTGCCACAGAAACGGTGGATGTATATCTATTGCCTGATGTGCCGGGCAACACATAGAGGGAACCATTCATCCATGTCATGATGACACTTTGTCTCTTAGCAATTGCTACCAAGTTGTTCCTATTTGCCTCTGAACTGTCTGTGTTGTTCTGTTCATTGCACCAGTCACAGGTTATTTGATGGCAAAGCAAAATAGCTGGTTAAATAAACTTTAGGGAATGCTTTTGTACTGAACATGGGTAGAACAGCACTCCCTGTCATGTGATATGACAAATACTTTTGTAGTGTAGTAGTATAACATAGCGATTTTATATTCTAAATAAAGCACCAATTTATTCTGATGTGTATTTTAAATTGATCTTAATTAATTAATGGAGCCAGGAAGGGAAAAAATATAAATTCATATTAGATAAAGATATGTGTGGCTTTAGCAAGTATTGACATCAGGGAAAGGCAATGTTTTCTGTATTTTCATGCTACATCTGTGTTAGCCAACCATTCTAGCTCTTTAAAACAAGAAGCAAAAAAACACAACACTTACAGATTTAGCTGTTGCAGAGATGTACTGGACAACCATCTCTCGTTTAGTGCTTAGGTCCTTTTCACGCAGAGGAGCTTTACGGTCTTCATTCAGATTCATATCCTCCTTCACATGAATATGCATACCGACAAACACAGATACAGAAAGTGTAAGTAAGTACATTTATTTAATGAGTAGAAAAATAAATACACAAAGAAACTGGAGATGAAAACATAACTAGCTAGTAACCAAAAAATAATAATAAACCCTGGGAATGTGGATGACGGTATAAAATGTATAGCAAGCATAGAATAATTATTATAAATGATTATTAAGGTTGCATGTAAAAAAAATATCGGTATGTATTTTTTAAAAGGTAATTAACAGAGTAGCATAGAATCAATAAAAGGCACAAATATAAAAAAAAAATTAAGACACAACAACAATACAAAAACACATCCTTGGAGAGTAAAATATTTAATATTAGCAACAATGAAACCATGTACAGACAAAATCAATAAAAGCTGACAATCCTATAGCATACAAAGTAATAAAAATTTTTTATTGAGTGTTACAGAGCTAGTGCAGCAGGCTGCAGATATTTCTTTAGCTTATTATGCCAAAATTGTGTTGAAATGCAGATGCATTCACTAACACCTCTAGTCTCAAGCAAATATAGTGTAACTGCATAAAAAAGTGTGTGCCACAAATAAATAATGTACATAATACTGGCACAATTTGGTCTTGTTTGAGACAAAATACTTCATATTTTGCAGTTAATTATCTGCTATTTGAGAAAGTTGTAATATTATAACAGTTCTAAAATATTCTGTAATAATATTTGTTGAATAAATGTTGCACATTTTTTTAATCAGTTAGTTCTATTATTGAACATACAGTAACAAAAACTAACAAATCTATTTCCTTCTTTGTGGAAAATGTTACTGTAGTAGGGATGGATGGATAGATAAATACTTTATTGATCCCCAAACAAATTCATTCAACATCCAGTAGCAAGGATAGTAACACAATGTAGGTGCAATTGTAAAATTGTCAAATCATGTAGAGCTTACAGTCTAAATAAATAAACAACATTGTAGACATGTGGGAGATTATTATATTAGCTTCAAATAAAAAATTTAAATAAAAATAGCTTAAAAAAAAAAAAAAACACCAGATATTTATTTCAGCCATCATAGTCTACATATGATGACAAGTATGTTGACAACTAGTCTATAATCAGCGCAGCTGTCTACCAGGAGATTTTAAGCTGCTGCTTGATTTTACCAACCAACCCGTCTGACCTGAACCTCAGAGAATCTATAGGGAATTGTCAAAATGAAGATGACAAACATACAACCCACTGACCAAGTATTAACAAATTAACAAAATTTTCACAAGTTTTCAAATTCTTTTCAGTTTGATCTTAAACAAAAAATCCTAATAATTTGAGATGCTGGAGTTTTATTATTTTTATTAGTGGTGCTTGCGAAGCAATGCTTTGAGGTGTCAAAACGTGCGGCTTTTAATCAAGCGGCAATTAATCTTCCCAAAAAATGTCATAGACTTAACATTGAGACCAACTTTGACGGATTGAAGCGCCGAGTGGGAATTTGGTAGGAAACTAAAATTGACCACATTTGAAGAGGCTTGCAATCTTTGTTGGAACATACCCCGCACGAGGGTATAGGTTTTACCCCCGGGGTAAAACAGGTACCCAAATTTGCCCAATTGACTTAAAATGGAGAATTTGGTGCATGACTCGTCACTTTCCGTTCGTCATAAACCCATGAAACAGGTGGCAAATTGTGTGGTTTATTCGGGAATTTATTTCATGTGGGTTTAATCGGGGAAAGGGGGCTTGACATGACTTTTTTAAGGGGCGAGTGTTAAACTGCCCCAGCAGTTCCGCTCTTCTTCCATACAAAAGTTTGGCGCGTAACTAGTCCCGCAGCGTTCGTCGTAGACCCATGAATGGTGTGTCAAAACATGTGGCTTGGTCAGGAATGGGGTGCTATGACTTTACTAAGGGGTGGGCGGTTAATTGCCCCCAAAATTCCCATAGACTTTACAATGAGACCAACATCAGCTGCTGTATGACTCAGCTAAACATCAGCTAAGTCCCATAGACATGACACTGAGAC
>JAAGKR010014137.1:0-12326 GCA_011419295.1 Clarias macrocephalus
TGTGTGTCTGTGTGTGTGTGTGTGTGTGTGTGTGTGTGTGTGTGTGTGTCTCTGTGTGTGTGTGTGTCTCTGTGTGTGTGTGTGTGTGTCTCTGTGTGTGTGTGTGTCTGTCTGTGTGTGTGTGTCTCTGTGTGTGTGTGTCTCTGTGTGTGTGTGTCTCTGTGTCTGTGTCTGTGTGTGTGTGTGTGTGTGTGTGTTTGTGTGTGTGTCTCTGTGTGTGTGTGTGTGTGTGTGTGTCTCTGTGTGTGTGTGTGTGTGTGTGTGTCTCTGTGTGTGTGTGTGTCTGTGTGTGTGTGTGTGTCTGTCTGTCTGTCTGTGTGTCTCTGTGTGTCTCTGTGTGTCTCTGTGTGTCCGTGTGTGTGTCTATGTGTGTGTGTGTGTCTGTGTGTGTGTGTGTGTCTGTCTGTCTGTCTGTGTGTCTCTGTGTGTGTCTGTGTGTGTGTATCGGGCTCAAGTGGAGAGCAGTGGCTGCTTTAAGCTGAGGTGCTTCTGTCTTGTCGTGTGGGCATTGTTTTGCATGCTTGCCTATCTGAACACAACTTTTTGAGTGTAAAAAAAACAAACAATAGAAAAGTAACTGAGAAAACCTTATGAACTCAGTCTGCAGTTCTGATTCCATGCACCAGCGCATGTTGAAATATTAATAAAGTCCAAAGTAAGCTTTGCTTTTGAACAATTTACACTATAAATTTACACTATAAATTTACACTATAAAACCCCCTCAGATGAATTTTCACAGACAGTTTACTGTAAGTTGGATCCACCAGGGATGGAGAAATTGATGGGTGGACACACTAACTGAGCCAGAATGCTACAGATCTGCCTTAGTGGGATGATTCACGCCAGCACACATTTTTAAAGCATTGGAAAAATAAGCTTGTATTGAAACAGTACGAGGCTCTGTGATTCATTCCCCTTCCTGAATGAACCCAGAGTGAACTGAGGAATTTGGTGACTGAGTTCACTCCACCCCAGTGAGCACTTTCCCCTTTCCCCCGCTTCTTCATCGACAAAACAAATCTAAATAAGTAAATAAAATAAACTGACTAAAAGAAGAGAGGAAAAACAGAACGTGAAGGTCATTCTTCTTCCTTACTTTTTCTTTTTTTGTTTTTCTTTAATCTTTAAAAAAAATCATATTTAATATTGTGTCAGGATTTGTACAGTTTTAAAAATGAAGCAAATAGTAATTTTCTATTATCAAATAATACAGTAATTAAAGTCTGCTGCTTGCTGCAATGTTTTTAAATCTTTTTGTCAGATGTTACTATGGTATACTGAAATATAATTACAAAGTGTCACAGGCTTTTTTTTTTAACAATTACATTAAGTTTACTATCAGTCCTGTGTCATACTGCAGTAAAGCATCCTGAGACCATTCATGTGTGGGGTTGCATCTCAGTCAAGGGAGTGGGCTCACTCACATTTTTGCCTAACAACATAGCCAGGGATACAGAATGATACAAAAACATCCTCCGATAGCAACTTCTCCCAACCATCCAAGAACATTTTGCTGATGAACTTTTGATGAAATTCATTTTCCAGTATGATTGACCATCTTGTCTTAAGGCAAAAGTGATACTGTAACTAAGTGTCTTGGGGAACAAAACATGGAAATTTTGGGTCCATGTCCTGGAAACTCCTAAGACTTTAATCCCATTGAGAACTTGTGGTTAATCTTCAAGAGGCGGGTGGACAAACAAAACCCCACAAATTTTGACAAACTCCAGGCATTGATAATGTAAGAGTCAGGATGTGGCCAAGGAGTTAATTGACATGATGCCAGGGCAAATTGCAGAGGTCGTGAAAGCGAATGGTCAACACTGCAAATGTTGACTCTTTGAATGAACTTAATGTAATTGTCAATAAAAGCCTCTAACACTTATGAAATGCTTATGTAATTATACCAGAGTAACACCTGACTAAAAACACTATAAACACAATAATCAGCATCTTTTCAACTCAGTACTGTTTGTCTTTAGTCTTCTGCACTTGAATAATAGTTATTATCCCTCTGTCTGATGTCAGCCAAACTTGATTTTAATGTTAAAATAATGCACTTTGCTTGCTCGTTTTATGTGTTTTTTATAAGATAAATTTTTTATTTATTTTTTATAAGATAAAATTAATCATTAAATCTGTTACCTTCTTGTCACATTTGACACACCATATCCAGACCAACCAAAATACTGAGCGACGCCTATTCTCCTCTTCCTCACCCTGAGTTCAGTGAGTGAAGCCAGCTAGTTTTGAGGAGGTAAATACAGTATACAGTGGAACCTCGGATTGCGAGTAACGTGGTTTACGAGTGTTCCACAAACCGAGCAAAGATTTTTAATAAATTTTTAATCGGAGACCGAGCAAGTATTAGTTTACGAGCGCCGAGTATCATGTATCACGCATGCGACTCTTATTTTAACACCGAGTGGCAAGTGATCACAACTGAGCCAATGATTTTTCTCTCTTTTTTCGCTGCGGGAATTATGGGTAATCGTCTCCCCTGCTCCGTCTTAGTGCTCGTCTCTTACTGGTATAATCAACATCTCCCTCTCTCTTCTTTTTGACACACACACGCTTTATTTACACAGAAAACTCTGCTCTGTCGCGATTCTTTTCAAAGGTAGGTTTTTACAAGTGTTTTGGAATACGAGCCCGCTTCCGGAACAAACTATGCTCGTAATCCAAGGTTCCACTGTACATCACTCATCACAGTTAGCTTGGTGCTAAGAAAAGAGCACTGGGACTTGTATATGTTTCCCCCATTCTGTAGCATGAATGTAAAGTGTGTGTAAATGACATTATTATGAGTTCCCACTACTGAAGTAAATTGAATGCATCATTATTCTCACCAGTTCATCCCTCTCTTGTCCTAACCTAGAGCTACACTCTGTATCCACTTCACCCCAACACTCTCTCCTCGCCTCGTCCCTCCTTCCCACAGACCTTGTCCTGCTGTTAGCCTTTTCGTGACTGGCTGTCATTAGCCTCTCTTCTCTCAGGGGCAGGATCTTGATGGTGAGCCAGGAACGGCTTTGAATGGAGGGAACTAAGGACTGCAAAAAAGAGTGGAGGGGGCGTAAGCAGTCGTTCTTAAAACAAAGCAACTTTTCTTGTGCTTGTTCAAATGCAGGCCAAACAAATAAATCCGGATATGAGGTCTAGTGAAAGCGAGACCACCCTCATGCTCACACTGTTGGTTGTAAGTTTTTACAGCCAGCTCAACACTTTCTCTATTGTTTTAAGTCCAATTAATGGGTCTCAGGAATAAGAAATACATTTAAATGTGCCTCGTTTAAATATTTAATGTCTGAGCGTAGAGTTGAACAATGACATTCTCTGTGTTTCAGAAACCTGGCTATAGGCATAGGAATCCAAAATTTCCCAGAAGGCCTTGCAGTGAGTTTGCCGCTAAGAGCCTCAGGAGTGTCCACATGGCGAGCTTTCTGGTGAGTCTCACATCCTCACATTGTGTCATTCACAAGGCCGTTCAAAAATGTTTCCAGAAAGGTTCTTATCTGCCAATATATGCTGCATCAAGCCAAGTAAGTGCAGTATACAACTATTCAGTACAAAGGCAGGGGTACATCCTAGCAGGTGATTAGTTTGGTGTGCTGGAACCTCACCATGCAGGACTAGAGGTGTTTATTTCATATAGTTGGTGGATTGAATAATCTACTTTAAAATAAGCTACTAATTTGCTACTTGCTGAATGACAACAAACACCTGCACTAATATTAATTAGAAAAGATAAACTGAATATTTTTACTGGGATAAGTTCATATTTTTTTGAAATAACAGTGCTGAAGTGGTAAACTTTTCTATATCCTCTCTTTCCCATTGCAATAGATTCAAAATCTTGCTGTGAACTAGGTACACTTTGTACAATTTCCTAATATTTAGCCACCAAACCTGTGGAAACCAATACCATATGATGTCACACCAAACAAAAGTTTGTGAAATAACAGTTTTAAAAAAGTTATGTGGTTCATCTTTGTTGCAGACAGACATGTGCGTGGGCTTCAACCTGAAATAATAACAAAATCAGTGATTACATTAAAGCTGATCAGATTATCTCCCCCCAATTTTTAATGTGTGTGTGTGCTCGCATTCCCAGGTATGGGCAGCTCAGTGGGATGGTAGAGCCAATGGCGGGGTTACTAGGTGCTGTTGCCGTGGTACTGGCTGAGCCGCTGTTACCTTACGCACTGGCCTTTGCTGCAGGAGCCATGGTTTATGTTGTTTTTGATGACATCATACCTGAAGCTCAAGTCAGGTGATTGAACTCTTGCTGAAATGATTTTTGTTGCTTTTAACACACTACTGGTTTTTAAAAACATACTGTCCTTGTAATGAGAAGAACACTGATGACCTCATTACAGTGGCACGTCTACAAGAGTGCGGTGTATAAGGCAGAAAGTGAGCAGTCAGTTCTCAACGTTAATGCGTAGGACGCAGGAGAAATAGACAAGTGTTTGGATCTCAATGATTTGGAGCAGGAGCCAAACTGTGGTGGTGAGATGACCGAGTCAGAGCCTCATCAAAACAAGAGGACGTGTCGAGTGTCCCTGGAATGCAGTGGTTTGTGACTCCCAAAAATATCACTCAAACCTCTGTTCAATGTTCTGCTGGGACTCTGCTGGGTCGTGGCGTTCATATGACTGTTATAAGACGCATACCACCTACACTGTTGCTGACCAAGTACGCCTCTTCATTGAAACAGTGTTCCCTGATGGCAGTGGCGTCTTCAGATTGTCCAGATCTCAACCTGATCAATAGCAAAAATTTTATAAACTTACCGTAAAACACACATGGTTCACTTACTTTAAGTCGGTTCCTTTTATTTCATTGTCATTCTTAGACTTTTGTCATCAAAACTGCACTAGAGTTCTCTTGGAACAATATCGAGAGGATTTCATTTAGATGCTCTCAGACCAAACTCGAGTTTGACTGCGGCTTAAAGAACTGCATCAAAGAGGAAATTACATCAGGCCAAAGCCATCCTAAACCCATGTGAGGCTGCAGGAGTGACCACAGTGACGTTCTGACACAAAACTGCAAAAGTTACACACCATCATGCTTGCTTTAGAGTAATGTACTGACAAGGATGTTAGATGTACTTTTGTTCTGATTGTTCTGATGTTCTGATTGTGTGTGTGTGTGTGTGTGTTTTCAGTGGAAATGGAAAGCTGGCTTCCTGGACTGCCATACTTGGCTTTATTGTGATGATGTCACTGGATGTTGGCCTGGGATAAAGACTTATTGTTCACCAAAAAATGACAGAATGACTTTACTGGTCTCCTTAATAAAGCAACAAAAAAAAAAAAAAAGAAAGGACAAATGAATCGTCATGTCAGCATCAGGTTTAACAAATGCCTTGGGAGTTTTTTGAACTCCTCATTTTATTATTGCTTTTATTTTATTCATAGGAAGTTTTGTAAATGTTTAATTCATGAATAACTAAATACTTGAATGTCACTGGAACAGAAGTAGCTATAAGGTTGTGGTTTGCTTGCTGCAGTTTAGTCCTGGTCTCACGACCGCAGAACGAAGGTGGTTTGTTTGTTAAAACTCTAAATGGTCTTCCGTCATGGACTGTAAATGTCTCCTTTGATTTTGGATGTATTTTAGATTTCTATATAAGTACTGTACCTTAGAAAAACATTCCATTAAATTTTATTATTTAAATGTGGGATAAAAGATTTAGACTTCCGGGTTTTTGTTCTTCATTCTCCACTGCTTCATGTACATTCCAGCTCACTTCAATCCTCTGGAGTGTGTGTACTGTGTGCTGTCTGTCATGCTTTTATTTAATTATTACGTAATGCTTTATTCCGAAACAGTGTATTGTGTGTTTTGAAATAGTAACAAAGTTATGATGCGTTTGATTTTCACTTGCAAATTCCCAACCTTCAAAAGCCAAAGAAAAGCCCCCCCTATTAATATATATAGACATGTAGAAGCTTGTTTAACCTAAATACAGCCAAGGAGATTTAATTAATTGAAAGAGTGTTTTATGTTTTTTTTTAATCAGGTCTTAAATAATCCTAATAAGAGTAACAAGTAACAACAAATAACACCGACCCCTTTAAACAATCAAATAATCTCAGGTGACAACAACAATGAAATAGAAAATTTCCAACCAAAACAAGGAAACCAACATTCAGAAACCAGTGGACTAAAAATAAGTACACCCTATAGTGCAGTATCATGTAGACCCACATTTAGCAACAATGAGATGAAGCAAATGGTTTCTGTAGGAGTGTACAAGTCTTTCACACTGTTTTGGATCATTTGTCCCACTCTTATTTATAACATCATTTCATTTCTTTCTCAGCTTACTCAGCTGTCAGCATCACAGCACAGGATCTCAGTGGCATCGAGGTCTGGACTTTGACTCCAAGTGGTCCAACAATTCCTTTGTTTAGTTTTGTTTGCTTTACAGGTGGTGTGAGGTGTTTTTAGTGATGTTTGGTTGGTGTTTCTTTTCTTGAATGATGATTTTGTCCCAGGATTCTGTGGTTTGTTCAGATGTCCTGCTGCTATGTTCTCAGAGAAGGTGTGTTCCAGTCACCTTTACAGGAAAGCCATACTGTAGTTTTTAAGTCTTTTTGATTGTTACAAGCTTACAGTATACAGCTTGTGGTCACATCGTGTAGGTCTGGGTTTTTTTCTTTAGATCCATGAGTGTTAAGTGGTCTGATGTTGGACTGAAGTCGCTGTGAAGAGTGAAATTCAGGTTGTTTAGGACTTCTAACCCTTTCCAGATTGCAGAGCAGCAACAGGTACTTCTCTGAGGTCGTAGCTGATGTTCTTTCTTCTTGGCCAGATGTAGTGACATGTCCTGATGATTTGCTGATGTAAGGCTGCTAATTGCACTCCTAACGATTGTGGACAGATGAAGATCTTATTTTTCCCCACTTGGTTTTGAAATGTTAATTTATTGTAAAGATTGTAATAAAAAAATAATCATTCTTTCAACAGCATGATTTGCACAATCGCTGTAGCTTTATCAGTGACACTTTTCTGGAGACAAACATCTTGCTGCAGTCGACAGTGTATTGTTTACAGAATATTACGTTGATGTTAATGAGTGTTTTTTCAGTGTGTTACAGTATTCTGTAGAATCATGTGGAATTCTGTAATAAGGCACTCTGAAAAAGTTATAACATTAACATTACACTAATCTGCTGTCAGTGTACTGAGCAGTTGCTCTAAGACTTTAAACTCAAAAGGGAAATGTTATGTCTGCAATCTGCGTCTGACGGCCTAAAGTGATCCTTACAGAAAAAAGAGGTTTTTGTTTTTTAAATAATGAAACACTTGGTCTGTCGCTGCAGCGGTATTTAATCAATATTTAAACCTATTGTTTGCTTTGAGAGGGCGGTCTACTGAGAACCCTGTGATTTTTGGTTTGTGCTCTTTTTATGTTAATGCGTCATTCTGTTCCAGCCCTAACTTTAATAACAGCATTAGAGCAGCTATTCAAATGAATCACACATCTGTTGTTGTTGTGTTCTGAAAAATAATATTCTGTCTGGTGTTTTTTATGAACAGTGATTGCCATATTGCATATAAATCTACTGAACATTGGCTCATGATTACATGTGAGTTATTACATCCATCATGTAATAGCTGAACAGTTGTTTATTAGCAGCATATTTCTTCCTTAAATATAATATAATATAATATATTTTTCTTAATTCTACACTGTGTACAAGTAAATCTTTTCTATATTGACATGTAATTAAGTTAATTTGGTTTGATATCCCACTGAAATGTGCTGTATGTAATTGTGTAAAGGGCATCCGGTTTGATGAATTGTAAAATTAATCTGACTTCATTAAACTGAAAATGATTCTAGAATGATTTGAATATTGTGTGTGTGTGTGTGTGTGTGTGTGTGTGTGTGTGTGTGTGTGTGTGTGTGTGTGTGTGTGTGTGTGTGTGTGTGTGTGTGTGTGTGTGTGTGTTCTCTTGATCACTCAGTTTAATTCCACGGTCCAGCGGCATGCAGGTTAGGATAAGTGACATTTCGGCCCAAGAACAGGATAAGCGGTATAGCGCACACACACACACGCACGCACGCACGCACACACACGGGGATAATTTAATGTTCACCTGCCTAGACTTTTGAGAAGTGTCAGGAAGCCAGATGAAGCCCAGACAGACATGTGAAACTTTAACCTGAGCTCACACACTGGCTCAAACTTCATGTCAGGGACGTCAACAGACACACAGTCTTACAGTACAACGCTCCCTAACAAAAACATCCTCATTCATACCTACTTAATACACTGAAGCAAATCTGCAGTCAAATTAATGAAAGTCATTGAGAAGATGTTGTGACCCACTACTGAGTGAACACGCGCACGTCTCATTGACCCACTAAACAATTCACCACGCAGAGATCCTGCAGGTACAGGTCCAGATCTCCACATCAAAGAAAAATGTAGCTTGAAGCTTGAGCCAGGCTTTATAACTGCAAAAAATGAAAGAGCTGTAAAAACAAACAAACAAAAAAAAAAGAACCCAAAATAAATAATGCATGTTGTTAACAAAAACAGGTGGGAAACTTGATCCTAACAATGGCACCTTTGTGGATCTGCAGCAAACACACACACACACACACACAAAAGTATTCACACTATATTTAAATACCACCTTCCCAGGGAAACGTGTGCAGGCGGTTGTTTTGCTCTGTTCTTGTATAACTGTTTCCTCTCACTGGCCTTAATACATAACATGACATAAACAATCAATCAATCAATCAATCAATCACACACTGCTATTTTGTTGGACCCCCTTCAGCTGTAATTGGGCTCTGCAATCACGTCCCAACAATTGCAGAGTTGCATAAACTTTAGGTCAAGATCTTGTATTGATGACAAAAAAAGTCAAACTACTCCATAACAATTTTCAGTGGGGTTAAGGTAAAGACTTTGTGGTTGCAAATAAAGAAAAACTCATAGACATAACAATAGATGTGACAATCTGGTCAACCCGAAGTAACCCCAGATCATAACACTGTCTCCAGAGGCTTGTACAGTGGACACTATGCATGATGAGTGCATCGCTTCAAGATCTTCCCTTCTTACGCTCTTAAGACTTTACCATCGCTCTGGAATAGGGACAATCTGGACTTATCAGACCACAAGAACTTTTTCCATCACTCCAAAATCCAATCTTTATGCTCCCTAGCAAACCGAAGCCTTTTTTTCTGATCAGTCTCACTAAGAAGTGGGGGGTCAGGTGTAGCTCGGTGCTTTAGGGATTGGACTACGGATTAGAAAGTCTCAATTAAAAAAGAATGTCCCAGGTGGAAAAACATTTTTAAAAAGTTTTTCAGTAGAATATTGAGTTATGCTGTTCATTGTGTTATGGATAAGGTGAAAGTAAGAGATCGGCGTAGCTGCCCAATGTTCGGGAGTTACAGTGTTTCCTGGGTTTGTAAACTTCTACTGCATTTTATCCAGCTTGCCTAGACATCTGGCGTTGGACCAGGAAGCCAAATAGGCAACGTAGCACCTGGCAACATAATAACAGCCCACAAACATAATAAACCGCAAACATTTAATAAAACAATTTAATTTAATAATCTTGCAAAAGTAATAGCAGCTGCTTAAGCTTTCAATATATAATATTATGTTTGTGGGAAATTTATAATGTTTGCAATTTTGTGATTGTTTGTGCCTCATACTGATGGATTTTATCTAAGAACAAAGTGGCAGCTCTGTACAACAGACTTTCTGGCAGGTAAATACAGTGTTTTGTGGCCCACTGTTGCATTTCCTGCTTTTTTCAGGAATTGCCCCTTTGTCTTGCAGATTGATCCAGCACTGATCTGGGGGTTGTTTTTGTCCCAGATGGCATGGGGAAGTACTCCATGCTATACATCAGCCACAAGCTCTAAGTAAGAGAACTTAAGTACAGCACAAACAGAGGGGTCTGGTCATCAAATCCAATCCCACTCTGCTCCAAAGGCTTCAGAGCCTGAGGGATGCCAGTGCATAGATCACCTGTTGGTACCTGGCCCTTCAGTCCTTCACATTAGAGGTGGCCGTGGTGGAGGGGACGCAGATTTTGGTTGGTGTATGACCTCTCATCTGTGTGACTGTCAATCGTATTCATGTTTCTTTGTGCTTTCAGAGACTGCCACAAATAAAAAAAGAGTGGCATCAGAGCATGCCTGCTTGCCATCCTCACACATTTCTGTACTCTATCACATGAACACCACAGAGCATGAACTTAGACTGTAACGGGTGAAAGCCATGAGCCATGATTTGTTTTGTTTTTTGAGTTGTGGAAGGTGCACTGAAAGTAAAGCTACTGCCAGATTCCTCCCGTGTCCTGAATCTTCCTCCACAGCCTTACACTTCAGAGTTCTACATCATCATGCTCTTATCTACAACAGTGCATGAAATGTTCACGTATCTCCTCTTACATCCAAACTTTAAATGTAACAAGTTAGTTATTAAATAAAAAATACGTGAATCACTCATTTTTACAGGACCAGGTTTTTTCTTTCCACTTTAACCTTCTGTCATCATGTTTTGGGTCATGGTCGTTTCTGTACAGCTGCTTTGTGAAAAATTTCTCATGTCTATTATTACACTTATTAGAGTATATTGTACTATACAGTATGTATTATTATAACAATCATTAAGTACTATAGCAAAAAAATAAATAAATAAAATGAATTGGCAGCTGTATTCTCATGACTTGTGAGACACTCTTTCCACATTACTATTAGATTCGATTCAATTAGATTCAAATTTATTGTCACTGCACATGTATGGCAACAGAATACAGTTAGCATCTAACCAAAAGTGCATTTGTTGCAGTGCAAAATAATTTTAATATGTATTTTGCATATGTAAACAGTACACAGAGTAGCAGTTATGTACAATGAGTGCAATGATTATAGATGGATGCAATGAAGGAAGATAACCGTATATGGTTATGATATTCATGGTTTAATGTGTGCAAATTGTTAAGGAGAGAAGAATGAGGGAGGTTAATTCAATTCAATTTTATTTGTATAGTGCTTTTAACAATTGCAATTGTCGCAAAGCAGCTTTACACAATCCATAGAATTATATCAGTAGGTTATTATATATGATATGTGCAACAGTTATAAATTTAAATTGTGCCATCTGAATTGTACCACAAATTGATTATAAGGTGAAAGAACACGCTCCTGATAGGTTCTAATGAACTTAGAAAAATGATACTGCATCTCTGCTAAGGTTTGGAATTAAAATTTTCAGTTAACAAATAATGAAATTAGCCATCTTTGTTTCTGGTCTGTGTCTGTAGCCTCCATGTTGGTTCATGATGACAAATAGTAAACCACATGTCAGTTCTCAGACACGGTCAAGTGCGACAAGAATAGTCAGTTAGATCCTAGTAAGTCAAGCACTAGAATTACCACACACACACGCACACGCACACACACACACACAGCAAAACAGTGATGCACTGTGTATCCTGACACCTTTTAAACTTTTCATCAACTTGATCTACTATAGCTCCTCTATTGGATAGGATTAAACGGGCCAGTGTTCACTCCACATGTGCATCACTGAGTCACCCATGACCCTGTCTCCAGTTGACCGGTTTCCTTCCTTGGGTCACTTTAGATTTGGCCTGACCATCAAGGACCAGGAACATCCCACAAACGCTGCAGTTTTGATGTTGCTCTGACCCAGCCATCTAGTCATCACACTTTGGACCCTGTCACAGTAGCTACAGATACAGCCTGTGCCAATGGCACCTGGAAAGTGAACGTTTTGTTCCTAAAGTTGATGTGTTGGAAACAGAAAGAATGGGCCAGTGTAAGAATGGGAAAGAGGATATGTGTGATTATATTAAGGCGTCCCACACGGGGTCATGGATGTGAGTTTGCAGCTTGTTAGTGGCACCTGATCATTATGATGACTGTTATTATTCCAATGTCATTATTATTTACCCAGTTCCCTTTGAACTTATCTCTCTCTGTGTGTGTGTGTGTGTGTGTGTGTGTGTGTGTGTGTGTGTGTGTGTGTGTGTGTGTGTGTGTGTGTGTGTGTGTGTGTGTGTGTGTCTGTGTGTGTCTGTGTGTGTGTGGTGGCTGTGGAATGCTTAAGGGGATGTACTGTGAGGTTAATCAGAGAGGGGGGAGTCTGAGGAGTGCAACAATGACTTTATGTTTCCCTACATGCCTTTGAGTTAGGCAGGCTCTCTCTCTTCCTCTCTCTCTCTCTCTCTCTCTCTCTCTCTTCCTCTTTCTCTTCCTCTCTCTCTCTCTCTCTCTCTCTCTCTTCCTCTCTCTCTCTCTTCCTCTTTCT